>CM070776.1:44025759-44305118 GCA_036346955.1 Dipus sagitta | reverse complement strand
TGGCCTGTCAGCTTCAGATTCTCATGGCTCCATCTCTGATTGCTGTAGGGCATGTTGAGATCACAGACACATGTGCCACTTTGTATCACATTTGATGTGGATGCTGGGGGATTGAACTTGGACTGGAAGGCTTTGCAAGCAAGTACCTTTAACTGCTGAGCCATCTCCTCAGGTCCTGGATTCTAAATTTTCAAAGTATTCCATAATGATAGTTTGGATCTCACTGGAGTCTTTTGTAACTCCTTTTTGATCTATAGTTTTGTTAATTGGAGTCTTCTTTGTCTTTGTTTTTGTTAGTTTGGCTAGAAGATCATTAATATTCTTAATCTTTTCAAAGAGCCAACTCATCAATTCTATGTATTTTTATTTTTGTCTGACATGAATTTATCCTTTAATCTTTATCATATGCTTGCCATCTACTGGGCTTGAAAACCATCTGATTTTTTAATGTATGTTCACATTAAAAACCCAGCTGGGACCCTGTGCTGGAGGGTGTGTGGGCGTAGTGTGGAGTGAATAGGCCAGACCCCTGTTCCCCAGCTCCTCCAAATTCCCTGGTCCTGGTACCCTGCACTGGAGCGTGTGCATGCATGGTATGAGTAGGCAAGACCCCTACCCCCAGCTCCTCCCAGTTCCCTGGTCCCAGTAGGTCCCACTGAATTTGGCTTGGGGAGACCTTGTCCCTGTGTGGGGGCTGTGGAAGCAGGCTTATTGCTCTCGTATCCTGACTGGCCACTGGGTACTGACATCCCTATCCACATGAGACAGAGAGAGCACAGGTCACTGTAGGAGCTGGCCTCTTGCCTCTGATTCTCCAACTTCCTGGCACCTCGTTCCCCAACCCATGATCCCCATGTGCTGAAGAATACATGTATGTGGAGTGGATAGGCCCGAGCTCCCATTTCAACAGGTACCTTTGATGTACCTGCAATCTCCACAATCTGAGCATCTGTGGTTGTAGCTCCATCATTCACCAGTACATCAATCTGGTTCGTATTTCAAACAGAACACCCTCTGAAGGTCCTACAAGGACAAAACTTTGCTTTCTCCTCAATAGACTAGGGACACCACAATGCAAAAAAAAAGAAAAAATTCAATGAAAGTCAGAAAACTGAAAGCTCTTCACCAAGGATGCCTACTCCTACAATGGAGGCCTCCAATGTAATCATAGAGAAATCAATAGGAATTCGATTGCAAGGGGCTGGAGAGATCGCTTAGTGGTTAAGCGCTTGCCTATGAAGCCTAAGGACCCTAGTTCAAGGCTTGATTCCCCAGGACCCACGTAAGCCAGATGCACAAGGGGGCGCATGCATCTGGAGTTTGTTTGCAGTGGCTGGAGGCGCTGGTGCACCCATTCTCTCTCCCCCCTCGCCTCTTTCTCTCTCTGTCACTTTCAAATAAATAAATAAAAATAAAAAAAGAATTCAATCGCAAAATGAAAACACAACCACCAATGAGACCCTGATCAAAAGAATTGCTGAACTGGAAGAAAACCATCAAATACCAACAATTGTATCAATGAACTTGAACAGACTCATCTCTTTGAGTGTTTAGCATTTAACAGTAGGCTTAACTTTATTGAGGAAAACGTTAGAACCCTCAAAGGAGATATGAGTGAATTGAAGATGAGACAAGAAATGGAAAATCTCAACAACCAATTGATTAAGCTTAATGAAGACTTGATCAAATGTAAGAATGAACTCCAGGGAACATCAAGAAAATCAGAATTCAAACTTAAATTGTACCTCAAAAAAGACATGGACATGATGCAAAATAACAACAGAAAGCAAAAATCAAACAGAGATTATGAAAACCTCTCTAGAATCCCTCACTAACAGATTTACTCATATAGAAGATGGAACCTCTGACCTGGAAAACAAGACAGAAGAACTTGATTGGGAGGCCAAAACTTCACTAAGTTCAAAAAATCAAGTGAACAGGATATGAGGGGACTGTGGGACACCCTAATATGACCAAACATCTGGATCATGGGTATACCAGTAGGAGAGAAAATCCAGGACAGAAGCATAGAGAACATATTCAACAAAATTATTGAAGAAAAATCTCTCAAAAGAGAGGCCCATCCAGATACAAGAAGCCCACAGAACACCAAACAGACAGGACCAAAATGAAACTCTCCAAGGCACATTGTTTCAGTCAGGTTCAAATTGCTGGTAGAAATCATTCAACCAAGAGCAGCTTGTGGAAAAAAGTGTTTTATTTTGGCTTATAGGCTCAAAGGCAAGCTCTACAATAGCAGGGAAAATGATGGCATGAGCAGAGGGTGGACATCACCTCCTGGCCCACATAAGGTGGACAACAGGAACAGGAGAGTGTGGCAAACACTGGCATGGGGAAACTGGCTATAACACCCATAAACCCTCTCTCAACAACACATCACTTCCAGAAGGCTTTAATTCCCAAATCTCCATCAGATGTGAACCTAGCATTCAGAACACCCAAGTTTATGGGGGACGCCTGAATTAAACCACCACATTCTGCCCCTGGCCCCCATAAACTGATAACTATCCATGATGTAAAATGCAATGCATTCATCCAACTTTAAAAGGCCCCATAGTTTTATCAATCCCAATGATGTTCATACATATTCCCGTAATCCAGTCTTTAACTGAGCCATAATACCAAAAAGAAAAAAAAAATGACCTCAAAAAACCCATAATGGCACAGCAAAAAACATTCACACTGCAAAAGATGACATTGGACATAGAAAAGATAGTCAACCAATACAAGATTTAAAACAACCAGGGCAAACATCAAACTCTGTAGTTTCAAGTCCAACAACTATAGCCAGTGATAAATCACCAAGTCAGATAACTCTAACCAGCAACAAATCTCTGGAGTCCCAAATCTGCCCCTCCAGCTAGGCTACTCATAGTCCTGGAAAACTTCATCAGGGGCCACCAGCTTTCTGTAGCAGCCATCTCGTGGTCCTGGCATCTCTACTGGGTCTCCACTGTAATCCACGGTTCATTTTCATGGCTCCATGGGGTCTCCATGTAGACATCCAGCAAACCTGCTTCACACTGCCCATGGCCATTTCCAAAACACAAGCCATGTTGCAAACTCAATGATCCTCTCTTTCCTGCATTTCTTATATTCCATAATACCAGGTAGGTGTTAAGCCAGGGGGGAATAAAGCAGACTTTGAAGAACAGGACACTCCTTGAGCACTCGGGCCCCTTCAAGAGTCTACATTCTTTCTGTTGCCCCAGTGCAGGTTAGCTAGCCCAAACTTAAAGGTTGTAATCTCTCAAACAATTTACAGATGAATGGGCATCAAATTTAGGCCCAAAGAGTTCATTTTCTCTGTGCTATATCCCTCTGCTCACACCAGTCCATTTCTACACAATGCAACCCTTCACAACTTCTCAGGACACAGGCATAATAGCAAGCTTCTCATACAGACTGCTAGCCCAGTCCAAGCAAAGCTTTTTCTCACCCTCATAAGCCAAACCTCACACCCGTAGTTCTTACTGCATTCAGGTCTTTCAACTCTGACCACAATAGTCCATCAAGCTGTACTTACAGCACTGCAAGGTATCTCTTAGGCCAACTCAAGGTTCTGTGCATGGTAGGTAAATGCTCTATCCACTGAGGCACATCTCCCATGTCAATTACGATTTTGTTCATAGTAATGTGCTCATGCTTTCTATTTCCTCTCAAATCAATTATATACATATGTTACCCATTTTATATGTGTTGCAATCTATTGGCAATAAATTCATTGTGTTATTATTTCTAAACTTCTACACTGATTTAGTAATAATTAATTTTTTGCTTGTGTGTGTGTGTAGTTAGTGTGATATAGTGTGGTACCTACTGCACGGGCCTGCAAGGGACACTTGCCTATGGTAGCCAGAGTAGAACATTGGGTATAACACTCCATTGCTGTCTTGTTTTAAGCCAGAATCTCTTTATTGCTTTCTGAGCTTGTGGGACTCCAGTGATTCTAGGGTGTCTGTTACAGGCATGCATGGCCACACTCAGCTATTTATGTGGGATCTGACGATTTGAACTCGGACAGTTTCTCACCCTCATGTTTACACATGAGGTGCACTTAACCACTGAGCCATTTCTCCAGCCCAATAATTACTTTTTATTCCTAATTTTCTTCCACTTATATTTTTTGGCTTGATCTATGTTGATAAAGATTAATATTTTAATCTGTGAAGAAATTTTTCCATAAGCATGCTGCATAAAGACAGTACTGTTTTATTTCCCTAGGAAATTTTGTTATTTGAAGTCACTTTATCAACAGTTTTTAATTTAAAAATTAATACCCTGCTCAGTATTTTAAGATTTCAAAGGTAACTACTGTGTTGAATATATAGCAAGTGACCTATTTACTAATAAAGGGAAAATTCATCAATAAGATATAACAATTTTAAATATTTATGTCCTAAATATTAGTATTCCTGATTTCATAAAAAACACTAAAAAGCATAGAAAGTACTGACACAATAATAGTGGGAGTTGCAAGACTCCACTCACATATTTAGATAGGTCTTTTAAACTAAAAACAACAAAAACCTTTCATAGAAAAATCATACCATAGATCAACTGGATTTAATAGATAGCTATAGAGTATTCCACTGAAAAGACAGAGAATATGCACTTTTCTCAGAAATACATGGAACATTCAACAAAATTAACTACATTATGGGGCACAAAACAAACCTTAACAAATACAAAAAAATTAAATAATTGCTTGTGTCCTATCAGACCAGAGAGAAATAAATGTACAAATCAATGGCAATAAAGACTTCAGAAACTATACAAATACTTGGAGACTGAACAGTGGATCATTGAAAAAATCATGGTAGAAATTTAAAAATTGCTAGAAACAAATAAAAATGATAGCACAGTCTTCCAGGTCCTCTGGGATACAGAAAAGACAGTCTTAAGAGGGAAGTGTAGAACTGGGTTTGAGATTGACTTTGCATTTTTGTAGAGTCATAAGGAATATCAACAGGCTATTTATTTGAGAACCAGCTGTTTTTCTCTTGCTAAAAATATTTATTTATTTAAATTTATTTTTATTAGTTATAGACATGCTCAGTATGTAAGCAACACATGTTGGTATCATCCTCCCTGCCCCTTTTCCAAAGGGGCCCTCCTCGTTGGGGATGCAGGTCATCCCCATGGGGATTGTGGGCCATGCATTGTGGGGGCAGCAGTCAGTTATGGGGGAGAGGCAATGTCTCTGTGCATAATGTCCCAACTTGTGGCTCTAAGAATCTTTCTGGCCCCTATTCCACAAAATTCCCTGAGCCATGTTGGGTGCCTTTTAAGTCTACTTCAGTGTGGACATTTAAGAGCCTCTGGATCTCTGGTTTGGTAGTTGTTGAGTGCCCTCAGTGTCTATATCCTTCACCCTTGTGCTGATATCAGGCTCACCAAGAAAGTAGTACTCTTGCTCACTTCCCCAATTCCTCTGTGGTTTCAGCTGGGGCCATGCTGAAGTACAATGGGTTGCTTATCTCCTCAGGTCCTGCTCCCTTCTGAAAAAGAGAAGTAGATTCTCCAATGGAGAGTGAAGTCATCACAGGTTAAATGGGATAAGCATAGTTAATTTGGAGAGAATTTAATGGGTGTAGACCCTTTTATAGCCCAAGATTAGTGCTCTACTAGGGTTTTGTTCAGGAAGTCTTTCCCCACTCCTATATAGTGGAGAGTGCCTCCTATTTTTTCAATTGCCCAGGACCCATGTTAGCCAGATGCACAAGGGGTGCATGCGTCTGGAGTTCGTTTGCAGTGTTTTTAGATAGACTTATTGCAGAAGTGAAAAAGTTAATGAAAATCAGAAACTTCTTTCTAACAGATGAGAAGAATCACATGGTCATGTTGGTGGACAGAAGAGCTATATGTATAATAATATTCAAAACCACCCATGATTAAAACCTATAAAGCAGGATCATAAGAAAATGGCTTTAAACTGGAGAATGATGTCTGAAATAAACATAGAGCAAGCTTCTTTGATAACAAAATTGAAGAAATGCTGACTTTTGAAATAAGAAAAATATTATACCCACATTTATTCCAAGTAATACATGAACTGTATTATTTGTCCTAACCTATGAAACGAGAAAGAAAAAAGCACATTGTTTGTCAAAGAAGAGACATGGGGATGTTATTTTTGGACAACATGATTTTTCAACATAGAAAATCTACAAAAAACTATAGTATTAGTTTTTTGCTAAATGCATTAGCATTTAGTAGCATTGCTAAATACAAAATAAGTATATAAAACAATAATAGTATTTTTAAGCCATAATAAATTATAAAGTATTATAGTTTATTGTTTATACTTATGGAGGTTGTCAAAAAATAAATATTTTATAAAATATAGCATTAATATAGCAAAATTATATGAACAAATATAAACATTATTAAAAGACAAAAGGCCATAGTAAATCTACATTTATGCCACTCAAGATATATGTAACTACATTTAAAAAGACAACAACTCCACTATAAATGCTATAGCTCATCAATTATAAACATGTTTTTTCAAATGGCCGTAATACTAGGATGTGCCATCCAACCTATAATTTCTTATACCTTCTTCCCACCAGGATAGATAGTGAATGATGTAGCTGTCATTACCTAAGTCTGGGTAAACCTTTACTCATAATTTTGTATTCTTGTCACTTTGATTAGTTTCTGTGCAGTTTTGGGCTACATGTTTAGTGACAGTTGAAAGTGTCTTAAAATGATAATACAATGATTCATCATTAAAAGGAAAAGAGCACAACAATAGAGCAGCAGGCAGAAATTTGATACCAAAGACACAAATCTCTGTTAGGAGAGCAATGACTGAAATTTCATATTTTCTTGCAAAGAACAGCAGGAGCTTTAAGGCAGGAAGTGAAGACCACAATAGGTGAAGTTGGATAATTCTTTGGTATTGTGACTGGGAAGAGCATTACAGAGATAGCAGTGGATAGGCTGTTGCCATCATAAATGCCTCACAGCAGTGTCCTTGGAGACATAGGGACTGTTACTGTGTGTGAAGACATAGACATTGAAGTTTCACAGTGATTCAGAGCAAGAAAACTCAGAATGTCATGTAATTTTAGGGATATCTTAATGAATTTCACTGTGATTTCTTTTTATAGACACATAAGAAAGCATATGACAAAAGTATACATCTGAATAAATCTATAGGAGAACTTTCAATAAATATAAAATAAAAAGGATAAAGATAAGAGATAAGAAAGCCTTATATCACAGTTTTAAAAAACTTATTAGCATACATTAATTGAGCAAAATAGTGGATTTCATTATGACATTTTCATACATGTCTACATTGTATTTGATACTTTCACCTGCCCGCATTACTTTTGTCTTCCCTTCCTATCTCAGAGCTTAATGGGCAGCAATTTTTTTTTTAGAGGCACATTAAATAAATCATGTGTTTTATAATTTATGGCATCACAAAATATAGGAAATATACAAATGCAATGTAATTCTAAACAAAAAGTAAACATGATTTTTCTTGGAACTTGTCAACTCAATTCTAAAACCTATGTGAAATAAGGCACAAGATGGAAGCCATAAGAAATAGGTAATTGTGGGCCAAGGGAAGGAATTTAGACTTCTTTTTCCATCCCAATCAAATAAAAACAATCCACAGTTTTGAAACTGAGTGATTTGAAGGACACACCTTGAGAAATGAATTGTTAGATAATTTCATCATTGTGCAAATATCAAGTGTTCTTACACAAAACTAGATGGCATAGCTTGCTATACTCCTTCAGTGTATGCTATATAAACCATTGCTCCTTGACTATAAATAGCATACTATTGTATTGAATACCCTAGGCAAAGTAACAGAATAGTAAGTATTTCTGCACCTAAACATAGTAAATATGCAATAAAAGATGGTATAAACCAGTCATTTAATCCTAACACTGGGGAGGCAGAGGTAGGAGGACTGCTATGAATTTGAGGCCAGTCTGGAATTACAGACTTCCAGATCAACCTAGATTACAGTGACACCCAACCTCAAAAAAGGATGGTATAAAAGATAAAACCTATACAGACCACTTACTAGGAATGGAGCATATAAGACTAGAAAGAGGTAGCTCTGGGTGACTCAGCAAGTTGCAAGTGAATGTGAAGACCAAGGACATTAGTGTACTACTATCAACTTTATGAACATGAATGCTCAGGATACACTAGATGTATTTTTAAAAGTTTTTTTAAAATTTTTATTTGAGAGAGAGAGAGAGAGAGAGAGAGAGAGAGGAGAGATAGAGATTTGGTGCACTAGGGCCTCAGCCACTGCAGTAGAACTCCAGATGCTTGTGCCACCTAGTGGGCATGTGCGACCTTGCACTTGCCTCACCTTTGTGTGTCTGGCTTACATGGAATCTGGAGAGTCAAACATGGGTCCTTCAGCTTTGCAGGCAAGTGCCTTAACTGCCAAGCCATCTCCCTAGCCCTACTGAATGCATTTCTAAAAATTATTTAGTAGTAATGAATTAATCTTCCTATAACTTTTTACTTAATAAATTTGTGTGTGTGTACATATTTATGTGTGCATGCATGAGGAGGCCAGAGGACAGCCTTGAGTGTCATTCCTAAGGTATACTACCTACCTCTTTTGGGGATAGGGTCTCTCACTGGCCTGGAGCTCACCAATTAGGGTAAATTGGCTGGCCAGCAAGCCCTCAGGGATCCTCCTGTCTTTGCCTCCCTACCACTGGCAATTGCAAGTGTATGTCACCATGCCTGGATAGTATCTGTGTTTCATGGGTTCTGGGGATCAAACTCAGGTCCTCATGTTTGCAAGGCAAGCATTTCACCAACTGATCTATCTACCTAGCCCCTACTTTATAAACTTATTGTTTGTTTTCTTTTTGACCCTTTTAATAATACTTAGCTGTACTTGCTGTACTCCTATATAAAACAGAAACATTTTTTAGCTATACAAAATAATATTCATTCTTTATATATGTTGTGGTTTGAATATGAAATGTGTCCCATAGGCTTATATATAAAAGCCTAGGTCCAGATCTGGCAGCACTATTTTGGAAGGTAGGGCCCAGATAAAGGAAAATAATCATTGGGTATGAGTCCTTGGGGATGTCTTGTGTCTGGTCCTTTCCTGTCTGTCTGTCTTCTTCCTGGCCACCAAGAACTGATCTGCTATGTTCTCTTAGCCACAATGAACTAAAACTTCGGAAATTGTGACCAAAATAAATCATTCTTCCTTCTTTTTCATAGGTATTTTATCTCAGCAACTAAAAGTCTAACATAATATCCTTATTCCATAAGGTTTGTTTCTATTAGTATTTACTTTTCAAGCTTTTTGTTTAAGAAAATGAAGACATTAAGCATACATATTAGCCTAAGACTACACACAATCAGGATCATCAATATCACACTCTCCCACCTTCACGTGTTCTGGTAGAAGGGCTGTAGAGTCAGTAACATGGGCAGAATTCATCTCCCATGATAACAGTGCCTTCCTGAGGAGGTGGCACTTCATTCAGAAATATGTTGAAATATGTCAAGATGATTTACTTGTTTGCTTTTTTAAAAAAATATTTTGTTTATTTTTATTTATTTATTTTTACAGTGACAGACAGAGAGAGAAAGAGGCAGACAAAGAGAGAGAGAGAGAATGGGCACACCAGGGCCTCCAGCCACTGCAAATGAACTCCAGATACGTGAGCCCCCTTGTGCATCTGGCTAACGTGGGTCCTGGGGAATGGAGCCTTGAACCAGGGTCCTTAGGCTTCACAGGCAAGCACTTAACCACTAAGCCATCTCTCCAGCGCTTGTTTGCTTATTTATTCATCATAGTATATAATCCATCATGTACATTCTTCTTTATTAATGAAAAAATTTAAACATTGGGGTCCATCTTTCAAAATATTTTTAAGGAACTTGTTGAGGCCTACAAAAACTGCTGTTAATTGTCACCTTTTTCTCTTCTGTGATTTCTTTTCTCCTGCCTATTTTTCAACTAGGTGTTCATGTTCTAGTGCCAATGACTCCTTATTGGTCAGTTCCTCAGAAACCACTTCACCAACCTGATCCAAGTGAGCCACAGTGTTATTGATTTTCACAACCTCCTCCCTCCTTGGGAGATCCTTTGAAGTCATTCATGAACTCTTGAGTGCCTTCTTCCAGGTGCCATTCATACACTTCTTGGCAATGCCACTCAAAGTCCAAATGAAGTTCTTGGTGCAGTCATTGACACAATACATCTAGAAATGCACCCATGCCCTTCTCATTTCTTTCTCAGTTGCAGTATTAGCCTAGGCAAAAGTCTTCTTTAGGTAGTAGGCTCACAGAAGTTGGGCTTGGAGGGAGAAATACTTTGCCATTAGAATGAAGATCACAATAAGAGAGAATAAGTAGGTACATTGACAACAATAAGAAAAATCTGGAAAGGTATATTACTCTCCAAATAGTCCCCCATCTCACTGGCACAGCTATTCAGCAGAATGTCTTGAGAGGGGTGCCAAGTCATCCCTACTTCTAATTAGTCCTGTAGTGAACTGCAGTGAGGTTTTATCTATGTGCTTGAAGGCCCAAGCCACACTGTGCTAAATCATAAAGTGTTTCAGTTTGTAACCTGCAACATTGCCCTCAAGAAAGTCTGCTGTCTGTCCTTAAAGGCCTTGAAACCTGGCATTGAGCTGGTCTCCTCATGGATGAAAAGAGTTGAAGCATCTGCTTCCAGAATAGGGAGGTCTTGTTTTACTGAAGGTTTTCTCTGGCAAGTTAGTTCCCTTGATAATCAACTTATCTAGAGTTTCCAAAAATTCTTCAGCTGCTTTCCCATACACCCTTGTAGTCATCACTCACTCTCACATGTCTGAGAAACAATTCTTAAGTCATGTAAAGTCTCCAGATGTATTAATATTCAGCACTGCATTTTTTAGCCTTTTCTTTCAACATGGCAAGCATTTTGCCTTGGCCATGATCATCGTGGTGTTGAAAGGGGATGTTTTTCTGCATTGGTCTTCTATCAAGATTATTAAAAATAAGTTTCCTCATATCTGATGCAGGCCTTATCAAAGCTTTGTTCATCTTGTTGACTTCAGTGAAGCCCATCCTTTAATAGCTTCTGTTATTTTGTTCTTGTTCTTCAAAATGGTAACAGTTGTGGAGTGAGACATGACAGTTTTCCCCTTTTGTAATGTTTAATCACTTGCAATATTGTGTCCAGGTCAATTATTTCATGCACAATCACTGACTGGCAACATAGCAGTAGATTTTGTATACTTGATGAATAAAACAGTCTGAGTTTCAATCAAGCACAAGAGAAAATAATGCAATCAAGAGATGTGGTGAACATGGGCTATAAGGCTGTTGCCAGTATAACTCATCACAGTGTTTTATAGTAAACTGTTTTACAAGTAGGAATATACTCTAAATAATGGTTAAAAATACTATAGTAAGCAAGTCAAATAGTTGTTTATTATTATTATCAAGTACTATGCCCTATACATAATTGCACAAGATATATCACACATAGCATAGCAAGTTTATTTACATCAGCATTATCACAAACACACACGTGAATACCATTCACACCACAACATTAGGACATCAATGACAGCATAAGGCACCATATGTGTGGTCCATCTTAGGCCAAAACATTGAAGTCTAGCCTTTGTAAGTTCTTTCCATATAACTTCAGGGCAAGAATTCACTAAACTTTCTGCAATTCCATAAAGAGGGTCACTCGTCTTCCAGTTTTCCTTTGGAGGTCTTACATGCAGCATCTTCTAACAATCTGTTCAAGATGAACTAGGCATTTTCTGTCATGATCCTTAAAATTCTTCCAACTACACCACCTGATTTCAAAGTCATTTTCACAGTTTTTAAAAGTACATGTTATAACTGTATCCACTTTCAGGTACAAAAATCTGTAGTAGTCTTTTGTTGCTGCACAACCTATTACCATACTTCAGTGGCTCATAGCAACATACATTTATTGTCTTGCAGTTTTCTGTGCATCAGAAATCTAGGCTGTGCTTAGCTGTAGTCATGAGGTTGACAAGTTTTAACCAGAGGTTTAGGTTACAAAAGCATCCACTTCCACCTTCCCACGATTGTTGGCAACCTTCAATTCTTTGTGGTTGTAGGATTCATAGCAGCTGCTTTAAAGCCAGCAAAAAGGAAAGAAGGAGATTTTAGTCTGCAGAGAATTTGCTAGCAAAATTAAGTTATATAGTGAAACATAATCATCGGAGTGACCTCCCATCACCTTTGCCACCATCTGTTTAGGAGTTCCAAGTTACAACCTTTTCCCCTTTAAGCAAGAACATATGTAAGGGAGTGAGTAGCAGGAGGTGAGAATCATGGAGGCCACTCTGAGAGTATGTTTGCCACAACTAGGGTGAGAAACAAAAAGAGCTTAAACTTAATTTGTAAATAGTTACTTATTTTTCTTAAACAAGATCTAAAACATATGAACACTGAAAATTAACATTTACTGTATAAACAATATAAAGTTTCCAGAAAGCTTTTTGCCTGGTCAGCCAGACCAAATGTGCCAACTTGGTGCAATGGTGGCATGTCTGTTATGGGAAAAAACAACTGCTTGCTGATTGGATTTGAGGCCTGCTCCACAAGAGAAAATTCATGCCTAGTCTTGAACACCTACTATAAAGCTAAGGGCCAGGGAGGTACTGTTGTTTGGCTAAATAGATATACTATGCTATATTATGTCCACCAAATTGTCCTCTAAATAGTTATGTTTATGCTCATATATTAATGCCGCTCTCACTTTTGATTAGAGAAACTTCTCTTTTCAGATTGTGGTGACCACTGGAGAGACTCAAAAGTCATCAAAGTGCTGAGAAGAAGTGACAGTGGAGTGTTCAGTACTAAGTGATACATCCCTATCACGCCCTCCAAGGCTCAGGGACCATTGCCGAAGAGGTGGTAGAAAGAATGCAGGAGTCAAAGGAAGGGGAGGAGTGCTTTGTGATACTATGCTCCAAACACAAAGGAGCCATAGTACTCTTGATGTCATAGTGGCTAACACTACCTACACAACCCCTGCATGTTATGAGGTAAAAATGATGACACCAAAATAGAATAGAGACTTACTGAAGAAAAGAAGGGATTCAGTGGAGGGGGGACTTCAGGGGGGGGGAGGAGAATGATGGGAGAGGATTATGATCTTGGTATATTGTCTCTATGTATGGAAGTAGTTAATAAAAAGCTAAGCTGCCTGGCGTGGTGGCACACACCTTTAATCCCAGCACTTGGGAGGCAGAGGTAGGAGGATCACCATGAGTTCAAGGCCACCCTGAGACTACATAGTGAATTCCAGGTCAGCCTGAACTAGAGTGAGACCCTACCTCGAAACCCCCCCCAAAAAAGCTAAGCTAAAAAATATGAAATTACACTTATATAATTGTGGTAGTTTGAATGGATACCCCCAATAGATTCAGGGTTTTATTAAAGCTTATAACTTAGTGTCATTGTGGGTCAATCCTAGGATCCAGCCCTAGGGTGTAGGGGCAGACCAGGAATTCCAATCTAAAGATATGCTTGGGGTTTCTGGAGTGTGCTTACTTATGATGCTGCTGGTGGTAGTTCTCTCTGCATGGACCTGTGAAAGGGGGTCAGCTTCTTCTGCCATTGTGGAACTTCCACTTGATCTGTAAGCATCAATAAATCCTTTTCCTCCCCTAAACTGTGTCTGGTCTTGAAGTTTATCCCAGCAACATGAAGATGACTGTGACAATAATAAACTATCACAGGAATAAAAAATAATAATGCATCTGTTAGAAAATATAAACCTTTTGTGTGAGTTAATCAACTATATAGGAAGTAAATTTTATAAGAATAGGTTTTATTTTAGCTAGTTTGATTTTTCTAACATAGCTTAGTAATACCTAAGATATTTTTGTTTATATTTTCAGATTCTAATCCCCTCTGGGGACAGGAGCCATGTCTATTTTTTTCATTGCTATATTATTCAAACACCAATTTTTCAATAAGTGAGCACATAAACCAACCTTTATTTATGATGAGTTTCTATACTAGCTTCTATCCTCTTGACTTCCAAATCCTGTAGCTACTTTGTGGCTTGTGGTACATATATATATGTGTGTGTGTGTGTGTGTGTGTGTGTGTGTGCGTGTGTGTGTGTGTGTGTGTGTGTATACATATATATGTATATGTATGTGTATATAAATGTATATCATGAAAGAGAGAGGAACAAAGAATAGCATCAACTTTACATTACACATTTTTCATTCTGTTTTTGTATTTATTTATTTATTTAGTTTTGATTCTTCTTTATTTTGGTTTTTTGAGGTAGGGTCTCGCTCTAGTCCAGGCTGACCTGTAATTCACTATGTAGTCTCAGGGTGGCCTCCAACTCATGGCAATCCACCTACCTCTGCCTCCCAACTGCTGGGATTAAAGGCATGCGCCACCACCCCTGGCTTGTATTTGAGTTTTAATTTAATTTTCCCCTTTTGATAGAATGTAATTCTTTATCTGAGTAATATGCTGCAATTGCCTTCTCAGAAGACAAATACTTTTAATTTGTTTACCATCTGAAACTCACAGTGACAAAATGCATCTTTGTATTTTCTATGTTCATTACATCTGTTGTCACTATGCAGTCTGCATTTATTGAAAATACCAAAAATTTTGTTGCAGCAAAAGTGAGACAGCATGACATACAATGTCAGTTTTGGTTTAAAATTCTAATGTGTGTTTTAGTTTTTCTTTATTAGCATATTAATAGAATGTTTTAGAGAAAAGTAAATAATTTCTACATATCAATATTTGAAATATTTTCCACATAGATTGGATTAGGCATAGTAATATAAAAAGTATCATACTACATTATGAATTGTTAGAATATAGCTCCATAGCCCAGGAGGGAAACAATTATTTAATCAATATTTCTCTGGTATCTTGAAGGTGGGACTGGTTATTATTTTAAGTAGACATCTACTTTGCTAAAGTATAGCATTTCCATTGCATTAAGAGAAGGCAAGGACCTGCTGTGTTCTGTTTCATGGGGAAGTCTGCTGTTCATATTTGCTCACAATGTCATTACCATTCACCACCGAAATGACTGTAATATAGGATCACTTGCCTATTTTGCAAATGAATAGCCAGGCACACAACTTAAAAATATTGAAGCCATACACAATGGGAAATGTGCAACTGAGTGCTGTGTACCCTGCCCTAGCATGGGAATAGAGTCAGCCAGCTTTTGGTCACTCTAACAACGTGTCTGAGACAGTAACTCTGAAAGGAAGAATGGTTTGTTGGGCTCACTTTTGTAAAGGTTTCAGTAGATGGCCACTTGGCCCTGTTGCCTTTGAGTCTGTGGTGGCACAGAATAGTACACACTGAGAATATATGGAGGAATAAGAGGCCTATTTGCTTCATGGCAGCCAAAAGGCAAAGAAAGAGATAGAAAGGGACCAAGGTCCTTAAATCTCCCCCAAGGACATGCCTTTAGTGAGCTAACTTCCTTCACTAGTCCCCACTTATGAAAGTTTCCACCACATCCCAATAGCACTAGGGGCTGATGAGGAAGCCTTCAACAAATACGTGGGACTTTTGGGGACCTTCCAGATCCCAACTAAAGTGGAGATGATTGAGTGAATATTGGCAGTATACTGATACAGTTGCTGCAGTGGTGGACACCGGAAGCATTGTTCAGAAGAGAATGATAGCCATGGGCCATAACTGAGTAGTATTTGTCTGCTGTGAATCTGATCACATTATATTTAATACGAGTAGTCCAATATTATCTGAGTAGTAACTGAAAAATGGATCCTTGTTAACTGTCAGATAACCAAGAAGAGTTCCATTCTGTTGCCACTTGGTCAAGCCAATGACTCAAAAGACAGAGTGGCAGAAGAAAGCTTTATTCAGTACCCAATGAATGGAGAAGGAGGAGCCTCTGCTCCAAATCAGCCCCTCTAAACTCCAGGCTAACAAAGACATGTTTTCTGGGACTTGGCAGAAAACTTCCAGGAACTCAGGTGTCATCTTTTTTCACTGTTTTCATGGTCTGATGGTTCTAGTCACGGTGGCTGGTTATAGCACAAAGATTAAGGCAGTGAAGGAGACAATCGGAAAAAAGAGATGTCAAGACTTCATCTTATTCCAATGTCTCTATGGGACATCTGCAGGCCCAAGGGAAGAACCAGTGTTTTTAGCAAGCTCAGTTTCTGAAAAATAACCTAGGCAACTGTTACCATCATGACCCACACAGCAGAGGTGCTATCTATAGCAAAGTTAGCGGGGAGCTAATAGCATATTGCTGAGCGGTGTGGCCTCCCAGATGAGTGATTTTTAAATCAGTTAAGAGCAAGTGAAAATAGAGGGTTTATGTAGGTCTGCTCCCAGTAATATGTTTAATGCAGTATTTGTAGAATGGTGAACTCTTTTGATTAACATAATAATGTCATGAGGTAGTCACAATTTACCCCCATTCTATGGAAGAAAAACAAATGAGGCTCAGAAAATTTCAGGAATGAATCCAGGATCATATAGCTAGTAAGTTCAAATGCTAGGTTGAGCTGAGGTTTGTCTGAATTCAAAGTTTATGATTTTTGAAGTGGCTATAGATTTTGTTGTCATTGTGCCACTGATTCACTGTTTGGTTACCTATTGTTGGCAAATAAATCACCCCAAAACTTATTGTATTATGATCTCAATGATTTATTAGTTCACCTGAGTCGGTGAGTTGGCTGGTTAGTTCTTCTATGGGTGTGGCCTAGGTCATTCATGCAGCTATAGTCACCTGTAGTTTGGACTGCATAGAAAGGAATTTTTTCTTTTACAGAGGCACACCTACTTCCCCACTATAGCCATTCACACAATGTAATTATTTCAAAATTGTGGCTAGATCAATCAGGTACTTGTATTATTAGACTATATAAATGCTATTGGACACTAAATCATATTATTTATGTAAACCTTGATTTATAGAAAAATAACATTCTTTATCTTACAATTTGGAAAAAATAAAATTTATGTGGTCACTGTGGACATGTAAGTATCTTATGCATATTACTGTGATACTCCAAGACTTAGGATTTAAGAAATCATTTTGGTGACCATTTCTTAGGAGCACTGCACACGTGATAGTCAGTAAGTTGCGGAATGGAGAAACACAGACTGGCCCTCATGTGACAAGTTCAGTCTGCTTAAAACTCTGTTTATTTGAGGCATGCTATATGAATAGGACATACAAAGTCATTGAAATAGTCTATGCTGACATTGTAAATGTGCCAGTCAATTTCTTTGTCATCTCATTCCTCATTTCCCAAACTCTGGGCAACATTCCCCTTTCCAGAGAGCATATTTCAATAAGAGAAAACCAACTTCTATTTTTTTATATACCATAGTCTCTTTTATATACAGTTTTACTTTTCTTGATGTCAGACCAGTTTTCCACAATCTGAAAATCAGGTTCAGCCAACACAGATGATCCTCCTGATATAGTCAGAAATCACTAACAGCCTGATGCAACATCACAATGCCCATGTCATTCCCCTCACCTCATGTCATCATTTCATCAACTCACAGCATCACAAGAAGGATAAGTAGAATATTTTTTGAGAGACACCACATTCACATAACTTTTATTAAAGTATACTGTTATAATTGATCTATTATTATTATTAATCTCTCAATTTATAAGGCAATTTATAAGTCTAATTTCTAAATTAAACTTTCTAATATGTATGCTTGTACAGGATAAAAACATAGAATATGTGCAGTTCAATGTTATCTGTGTTTTTAGACATCCACTGAAGTCTGGGAATATGTCCCCCATGGATCAGCAGAGACTAAGGTACTTCTAATTTCTTCATACATGACACGGAAAGGCATGTGGTTCAACTATATACAAAGTTTTCGGTTTTCTTGCAATAATCAATCATAGTCAAAACATTGGTTATTATCTTGTGGATTGTTTTCTGCAAATATGGCAGAGTATGAACTGGCATTAAACTCAATCTGAACCTGGCATGGTGGCACACAACTTTAATCCCAGCACTCAGGAGACAGAGGTAGGAGGAATGCTATGAGTTTGAGGTCACCCTGAGACTACATAGTGAATTCCAGTTCAGCCTGGGCTAGAATGAGACCCTACTTTGAATGCCCCATCCCCCCCAAAAAAAGAAAGGGAAAAAAAAACCTGAATCTGCCCTTCAAATAAAGACTGCTATACCTGAAGACTAATCCACATATTGCCCCAGGAACAGGTAAACTTCTTACTTGGCCAGGCTATATCATGGCTCCTAAAATAGCCACTAGCAAACAAAATACCTTCTCTCCTACAGAATGCTTTCTCAGTTATAATCAGAACAAGCTGTCATCCAGTCTTTCCTCTCCATATATGTGTGATATGTTTGCCAAGTGCTGATTCATACTTGGCACTTGGCTGGTTTCACCTCACTCTAAAGCAAAATATCAACCTAGCACATGATATTATTTTTGCCAGTAGCTAACTCTGCTTTTTCTTTGCATGATATACAGATATAAAATATCAGTTTTGAATTCACTCTTACATGCTTCCAGAAATAATAGGATTTATATGTGTATTTGTTACAAGGACAACTTTGAATCACAACTTCAGACTTTTTTCTATCTTGAAGTATAAAATTAATAATTTGCATAATGGAGAGACATTGCTTTAGGCTTATTTTCAGTAAACACAATAAGTCTACCTGAAAGGTCACTTTGTTCAATTTCAAGTAATAGAAATTTCAGTGCTTTCATCTTACATACATAATCAAGTTATGTAACAGACTATGCCCTGAGGAGTTTTAAATAGATCACAAGTCTAATAAAAAATCTGATTTTCAGATATTATTCATTATACTTCCAATTTAAGCTTTTCTTTTTTTAGCTACTTGTCAGAAATCATCACAAATTCACTCATACTTGGATTTACAGACTTACAGTAAGATTAGTCTGGCGCCCGCCTCATTATATTTATGGCATTATCTTATGTTTAATAGTATATTGCTATTATTCAATAAACCACTTGTGAGTCATTGACCCATTTTTTGAAGTGTTTATTCAACAAGATACAATAGTAACTATAAAAAATTCAAATTTAAACAATATACTCAATAGCTTGGACACAATATGAGATAATATTAGCTGAGCCCAACCACATTGTTAACACTGTTAGCAGCAGTGAACTTGCTAAATTGTACAATGAGATCATGCAAAGGAAGCAGGACATGGTGGCTCATGCCTTTAATCACACAATGGAGGCTGAGGTAGAAGGATTACCGTGAATTTGAAGTCAGCCTGGGCCATGGAGTGAGTTCTAGCTCAGCCTGGCCTAAAGTGAAACCTTGCCTGCAAAATAAGTAAATAAATAAAATTAAGTATACATCATGTGAAAATATACAACTTCACAACATGAGAGGAAACATGTCTAAATGGAGAAGGGTTTGGACCCATACCAATGTGCTATGGTTTGCATATAATTTGACTATGCCCTCCAAAGGTTCATGTACTGGTTACTGGATCCTTAGTGTCTTTACTATAGATATGATGAGAGGTGATGGAATTGTCAAGATGTGGGGCACAGTGGGAGGTAATTAGGTTTCTGAAAGTACCACCCTTAGAAGGGATTAGTGTAGTTTTATGGGATTCTGGTTAGTTCCCATGAGAGCAAGTTGATTAAAAAAAAGAAAAAATCTACTGGGGAGACTCAAGACTTATCAAAGTGTTGAGAAGAAATGAATATTGAGTGTTCAGTACTAAATGAGACCTTTCTATTGTATCCCCATGAGTCTCCAGGAACATTGTGGAAGAGGGGGTAGAAAAAAAAATGTAAGAGCCAAAGGATGGGAAGGAGTGCTGTAGAATGCTATCCTCCAGACATTAAGTGACCATTGCATTCACGACTTCACAGAAAATAGCATTACCTACATAAGACCTGCATCATATTGGGACCATCATTCCACCGTGGATGGTAAAGGATGACAGAGAAAAAACTAACATCAAAGTAGAAGAGGGACTACTTGGTAAAAAGGGGTTCAGTGGAAGAGGAATCAGGAGAAGGCAACAGGAATGGATTATGGTCAAAATACATTACATACATGTATGAAAATTGTTGATAAAAAGTTTTAAAAAGAGGTGGTAGAGATTAGTCAGTGGTTAAAGGCCTTTGCTTGCAAAACCTGCTTATCCTGGTTCAACGCCCCAGTACTCACATAAAAGTTTCTTGAAGGTCAGACTTCTTTGTGGTAGCAAGAGACCCTGTCTCTAAGAAGGTGGAGCACTGACCACTCTTCTGGCCTGTACATATGCACCTCTATACAAACATACATACACACACATGAAATAAATAAATAAATAAATAAATAAATTTAAAAAGAAACAAAAAAGTTTAAAAGACAACAAGTCTAGGGCTGGAGAGATGGCTTAGTGGTTAAGGTGCTTGCCTGTGAAATCTAAGGACCCATGTTCAACTCTCCAGATCCCATGTAAGCCAGACACACAAAGGTGAGGCAAACACAAGGTTGCACATGCACACTAGGTGGTACAAACATCTGGAATTCAATTACAGTGGCTGAGACCTTGGTGCACCCATACTCTCTCTCCCTCTCCCCCCCCCACTTTCTCTAAAATAATAAAATAAAAAGAGAACAAGTCTATACAGTAAATGTATGTATTAGAATACCACATATATACTAGGGTTGAAATCATCTAAGTGGGGTCAGAGGAGAAGGAGGAGAGGAGTGGGTAGGAGGAGGGTTAATCAAAAGGTGTTATGAATAAGCTATATGGAAAGTACTTTTTTAAAAAATATTTATTAAGCCGGGCGTGGTGGCGCACGCCTTTAATCCCAGCACTCGGGAGGCAGAGGTAGGAGGATCGCAGTGAGTTCGAGGCCACCCTGAGACTCCATAGTGAATTCCAGGTCAGCCTCGGCTAGAGTGAGACCCTACCTCGAAAAACCAAAAAAAAAAAAAAATTTATTTATTTATTTGATACAGAGAGAGAGAGAAAGGAGGGGAGAGAATATGGGCATGCCAGGGCCTCTAGCCACTGCCAATGTGCACCAGACACATGTGCCACCTTGTGCACCTGGCTTACGTGGGTACTGGGGAATTGAACCTGGGTCCTTAGGCTTCGCAGGCAAATGCCTTAACTGCTAAGCCATCTCTCAAGCCCAGAAAACTACTTTTTTGCCAACTAATAGTATATATTTTACAACAAGAGATTCCGAGCAGAAGTACTGTGGGGGTGGATAATGTTATGCCCAGAAGTTATATATTGTTAGAAGAAAATTTCAGTGCCAGGGATGGGAGGCTCTCTGGTAACTTGTTGTTCAGGGAGGCCTTTGATGGTCCTAAAATATTACAGGATATTACCAAGGATTTTGGCTGCCTACTAGAACTAGATAGTAAGACCCTACTGCTGAAGACTCTACATGGTTGAGCTGCAGGCCACTGAGAAATCAAACTGGAGCTGAGCTAGAAGCCTCTTCCCTATTCACTACCTGTCAGAATTCTAGGAAGAGTTATGCAGTTTTACTTTCTTGGGGGTTGGAAGTCATCAATAGTCTTAACCAGTAGTGGACCCTGTAAGCTTTATGGCTGGCCAGCCAAGGCTAAATATCTCAACTGGTGCAATGGTGGCATATCTGCTATGGGAGAAACCAACTGCTCTCAGACTGTACTTGAGGCCAGGTTCACAGGATGGAATTCATACCTGGTTCTGAAAACCTAATCAAAAGCTGGGAAGGTCGTAAATCCTGTGGGGGGAACTACTACTGTTTTCTGGCTAAATGGATATATTATGACCATTGAACTTCCCTGTAAAGACTTATGTTTATGCCCATATATTAAAATTACTCTCACTTTTTGTTAGAGAAGCTTCTTTTTCAAATTAAATCACATCAGAGTACTAAGATAAAGCAACAGTAGAATGTTAGCACTAAGTGGGACATCTTTATCACAGCTTCCAAGGCAGTGCAGAAGAAATGGCACCAATAATTTAACAGACAAAGGAAGGAATTGGAGTGCTTTCCAACACTGTCTTCAAGACACAAAGTGGTCATGACATTCATGACCTCACAGTGGCTAATGCTACCTACACAAGATATGTGTAATAGTTAGGAAAATGATTACATCAAAATAGAGGAGGGATCCAGGTGTGGTGGCACATGCCTTTAATGCCAGCACTCGGGAGGCAGAAGTAGGAGGACTGCCATTAGTTCAAGGCCACCCTGAGACTACATAGTTCACTCCAGGTCAGCCTGGACCAGAGTGATACCCTACCTTGGAAAACCAAAAGAGAGAGAGAGAGAGAGGGCTGGTTAGAAAGAAAGGTTTCAGTGGAGGGAGGGGAGGGTAGAGGGAAAAGGAAGAGTGGTAGGGGAAGATTATGATCTTGGTATATTGTGTATATATGTGAAGCTTATGAAGAAAAAATTATAAAAATCTTCAACCAAACAGAACAAGCTGGGACCCTGGATTGCTCCAGCTTCCTGTCTCATAATATGATCTCTCCTGGGTGTGCGTGCTGCCCCCATGATGTTATCAAGGATGTGGTGATGTAACTATAAAGGTCTCACCAAGAGCTAGATTATTATATCATGCTCTTCAATTTCCAGAACTTAAGCTAAATGAGGCATTTTGAATATGATAGTGTAAAAGTATCGCCTCATAGACTCAGGTGTTATATTAAAATTGAGTTTGCAACTGCAGTGCCTAGCAGGCAGATTCCTGCTACAGGAGGGCGCGTCACTCGGGGCAGATCTGATTCCAGCCCAAAGGTGTGCAGAGAGCAGTTTGAACTCTGGGGTTCATATTTGCTGCTTGTTGGTGTTTTGCTTGCAGCAGTTGTTCTCTCTTCTTGGATATATGGAAGTTAATATCTTCTTCTGCCTTTGATGGAACTTCCCCTTGGAGCTATAAGCTTGAGATAAATCCATTCCTCCCATAAACTGTGTCTGCTTGGATATTGGTTGGTCCCAGCAACATAGAGCTGACTATAACCCTAAATAACCTTCTCTACTGCCCACCCTCACTGTGGTGCTGGGGATTGTATGCATGACCCTTTGCATGCTAAGCAAGCCCTCTAAGATAGATCCACAGCTTAAGCCCCAGTATGTTTTATTTTTATGTTGCCTAACATGTTGCTATAGTAACAGAAATAGATTAGGGTGTAGTGTTTGGTGAGAGAATGAGCAAATTATGAACACACTAAAATGTGTTAGATACCTGATGTTTGTGCTAAGATATAGCTGTTCTTTTTTTTTTTTGCCTAATGGCTTTTTATCACATGGTAACAACTGAAAAACTAAGAAGGCATGTTAAATATTGCTAAGCAGTTAACTCATTTGAAGAATCAGCTTTGGCCTCCTCCCTGCTCACTGTTTTTTTTTTTCCCTGCAGGTATATTAGGTAGCTAAACTTCATTAACAAGATCACGGGGGGGGGGGGTGAGGAGAGTGACTGGGAGTGTTGTTTAATGGTAGATTACTTGCCCTTCCATATGTGAGACCCTCAATTCCATCCTCAACAGAGAGATTACAGAAACTCTGTGAAAATAATAACTTTATATTTCAAATTTCATAAAAATAAGATGAACAAAAATGTTCCATTCGTCTTTCCTCCATGCCATCAGACCACTGAGAGGCATGCTGCCCCTTCCTACTTATCCTGATTGAAAAAGTTTAAGAAGATTCTCTTTGAAAGAAAGGAAGAAGTTATTAAGCAACATGGGAAGGGATTATGAAGCTCAGCTACTGAAGGAAGGCTTCAATAGTGCATCCATATGGTCTCTATTTCTCAATAACCAGTGACAGCAGGACCCCAGAGTACTCAACTGCACCTCTTATTTGACAAAAGAACTCAAGTTTCAAATGAAACTCATCATTTGATGGGTCAGTGTGTGTTTAATCATTCTACACTACTTACTGAGTATCAGTAATATTCTGGATGGATGGCCAGCCCAAAGCTGTCTTAAAAGCCTAGCGTTTTATTAACACAGTATGCAGATGAGGTACCTGAAGTTCCAAAGTAGCCAGTGTAAATTGTTTTTTCCAAATTGTAAAATAATAATATTGAATGAGTTATAGAAGAATAGAATATATATTCTATCGGCAGGTATGTGCACCTATTGGTATTTATGCACACATAAATTATAAAAAGTGATTTATTGGATTGACATACATGATTGGAAGTTGGGAAGTACAATAATTGACATCTACATGCAGAAAACCAATAGAACCTAGTAGCTACTTAACACAAGAAGTTAGAAGCCTCAGAACAAGAGGTATCAATGATGCAGCCCCAGCCTGAAGCTAAAGGCCTAAGAGTTCCCTGGAGAGTCACTGGTATGATTCCTCATTCAATGGCTGAAAAAGCTAGAGTCTGATGTTCATGGGCAATGACAGCAGCAGTAGATACACTTCTTTAGGAAGAACTGAGTTGCATGTACTGGCTGGTTTCTCTTTTTATGCACTTTTATTACATTCAGGTCCCCAGCCTATTGGATGGTACCACCTATATTCAGAGTAGGTCTTCCCCTCCTCAGTTACTGTCCCACGTGTCAATCTAAAAATACCCTCACAGACACACTAAACAGTATATTTTACTCTTCTAGGTATCTCTCAATGTGATAAAGCTGACAATGTTAACCACCACAATCATTTTTCTGTGCATCAAGAATACATCAAAGATGTCCTTTAATGTTGTGAACTGAAGTTCCCAGAAACAAAGCCATGCCTGTGTTAAAGATGCTACAAGGTTGATTAAGTCTATTATTCTATGATTGTGGAGAGCAAGAATGTTATAGGTCTGGAGCCAGATTATCTTGCGCCATCTTTAGCTCCACAAATATCCATTTGGCTTAACATCCTTTTGTTTATCAGGTGTTGTAATTACCTTCTCATTACTGGGAGGAAAGATTTTACTTTGGTTTATAGTCTTCAGTGGAAACTTCATGATGGCAGGAGAAAGCAGGACATGAGTAGAAGCTGGACATCACCTCTGCCATGGTAGGTGGCAAACAGCAGAAAGAGAGTGAGCTGAAACCTAGCAAGGAGGAGCTGCCTGTAACACCCTTAAGCCTGCCTCCAACAACACACCTCTTCCAGCAAGGCTCTTCCTCCCAAATTGCCATCAACTGGGGACCAAGCATTCATAACATATGAGATTATGGAAGACATTTGATTCAAACCACTATATCAGGTAAAAACCTGTTTGGAAAGTACAAATAGACCCCTAGCATCCACCAACCCAAAGGCTAAGAATGTCTTCAGGGAGCTGGGAAGCTCAGTTTGTGAAGGGCTTTTCTCACAAGCATGAGAACCTGGGTTTGATACCCAGTACCTATGAACAATGGCAGGCATGATGGTACATACCTATAATCTCAGTCATGGGAATGTGGAGGCAGAAGGAACTCTAGGGCCCACTGACCAGCAAGCTTAGCCTTCTGGGTGAGGTCCAGGCCAATAAGAGGTTTTGTCTAAAAAAAAGAAAGAAAGAAAGAAAGAGAGAGAGAGAGGGAGGGAGAGAGAGAATGGGGTGCCAGCATGGTAGTACATGTCTTTAATCCCAGCACTTGGGAGGCAGAGATAGGAGGATTACTGTGAGTTTGAGGCCAGCCTGAACTAGAGTGACACGTTGCCTTGAAAAAACAACAACAAAAATCCCACAAACAAACAAACATAAAAGATGGATGGTATTCCATAGTAATGATACCCAAGGCTGTCTTCTGGCCTCCACATGCATGTACAAGTATGTGCACTTACACATACACACATATGCATAGCATGAGACCCTACCTTGAAAAACAACAACAACAAAAATTCCAACAAACAAACACAAAAAATGGATGGTATTTCAGAAGAATAATACCCAAGGCTGTCCTCTGGCCTCCACATGCATGTACAAGTATGTGCACTTGCACATACACACATATGCATAAAACACAAGAGAAAAGAATATCATAAGATAACATCTAAGGCCTATAGTAGAGACTTCCTGTATTAGTTTCTCCTTGCTGTGACAAAATACCTGACAAAAGCAACTGAAATAAGAGGTGGCTTATTTCAGGTTAGGGTTCAAGGTTACAGTCCATCATGATGAGGAAGGCATGGTGGCAAGAACTTGAAGCAGCTGGTTATGTTGTGTGTACCCAGAGTCAGAAAGCAGAGGGCTAAAGCGATTGCACAGTGGTTAAAGGCGCTGGTTTGCAGAGCCTGCAGACCCCATCGACCATATAAAGCCAGATGGACAAAGTGGTGCAGGCATCTGGAGTTCGTTTGCAGTGACAGGAGGCCCTGACATACCTATACTCTCATTAGCATTTTCATTCCCATCCTCATTTGCATTCTCTCTGCAAATAAATAAAAATTATTTTTAAAAGCAGAGAGAAATGTATGCTTGGGTTCAGCTCATTTCCTCCTTTTTATTCAGTCTGGGACTTCAGCCCATGGAATGGTGCTGCCCATGATTAAGGTGAATTTTTCCACCTCAACACAATCTAGAAATTCCCTCACAGATATGCCCAAAGATTTGTCTCCTAGACAAGTTCTACATCCATCCAAGTAGACAATCAAAATTAACCATTCTAAGCCACTCTTTGTCAACTTGATATCCAAACCTATCAGTTCTAAGCCATAATCTTTCATCCCTTGTCCTCATAGACTCATGGTCATCTCATAATTAAAAATGCATTCAGTCCAACATCAAAAGCCCCCATAGCCTTTAGCACTATTATGCCGTTCAAAAGCATATGTGTAGAATTTCTTCTGAGACTTAGGTGATTTCTTAATTGTGAACTGAACCTCTGTATAATCAAAAAATAAGTTATATACTTCCAGCATACAATGGCACAGGGTAAACTTTCACATTCCAAAAGGGAGAGATGGGAACATTGCAAAGAAAGACTTGACCAAAGCAAGACCAATACCTAAGAGAGCAAACACCAAATCCTATAGTTCCATGCCTGATATCTATAGCTTGTGATAGAATTATCTAGGTTCCAAAGGGCTTGCGTAGCCCTATCCCTCCAGTTCTGCTGCCTGTAACACCCATAGCCTCTCTACTGGAGCAGCTCCACCTACCCCTGTAGCTTTCCTCAGCAGATGTCCCATGGTTCTGGCATGTCCAGCATCGTAGGGGCTCAGTCTCTACTTAGGCTTCACCTTCATACGCTCACATAATGGCCTCTCAGGGCTTCCTTGCAGGGACTCTGACTACTATACACATTCCCTGGCCTCAGTGATTCTCTGGAACTGTGGAAAAACACTTGAGATCCATTGAATTGTGCATCTTTCATGCCTGCCTAGCCAGTACCATGTGGACAATGCTGACAAATTCTACTGCCAGTTGTACCAGAGTCTGTGTGACTGGGGAAACAGTTTCCTAGCCAGTTGTATTTCAGCAAGAACCCTTACAGAACCATTCTAATTTTAGGCTCTCTCCTTTCAAATGAACTTCAATTTTCTCAAGATGAAGCTTTCAATGCATGAGTTCTTGGCCGAAGGACATCTTTCCTATTGTCCCAGCAAAGCACAAGAGATTTCTCTTAATGGTGCTGATTTCTTTACATCTGCTTTCTTGGCACCAACCTTGTTTTCAATATTAAAACTGATACATTCCTCACTAAATAAGATATTTTTCATATGTTTTTCTCTTCTTGTTACTTTCTCTCACTATAGACCTGGGTAAGACAAATTGAGGCAGTCTAGGGTTAACAGGGCCTCCAGAAATAAATTATAAGCGGCCAAAGATGAAAATGTCCTTGATCCTGTAAGGGAGAATCTGGTATTTCTTTATCTAGTTTTCCTTAAAGGAGTTTTCACCCTGCATCTTTTTTTCCTTAAACCTGAGCCCGTCTCCAGATCTCTTCCTCTTTAAAGGAGTTTCCCTTCCTATAAAAATCCTAGATCCTGGCTGGAGAGATGGTTAAGTGGATAAGCCATTTGTCTGCAAAGTCAAAGGATCCCAGTTTGACTCTCCAGGACCCATGTAAGCCAGATGTACAAGGTGGTGCATGCACCTGGAGATTGTTTGCAGTGGCTAGAGGCCCTGATGAGCCCATTCTCTTTCTCTCTCTCCCCCCCTCTCTCTCTGGCTCATTCTCTCTCTGCCTGTCTGTCACTATCAAATAAATAAATAAAAGTAAACAAATTTTTTTTTAAAAAATTGGGGATCAAAATCACTGGGAAAATTGCCATGTGGGACCCCTCCTGTTTTACAGGAGCTTTGCTTTTTTTTTCCATGTCTTAAATCTGTATATTACAGGAGCTCTAATCTCTTACCTTTTCTTAATATCTATAAATAAACATTTGCTTTGCTTGGCTTTAAAACTTTTCTTTCCTTTTTATTCTTTAATCAGTGGAGAAAATGAACCTAACCTGTAGGTGGTAACATAATGAACATTAACCATGACACAGCCTGAATTCTATCCTGTCTTGAGATTTCCTTCACCAATTAGTCCATTACTTTTTAATTTAGTCACAGTCAATTTCTCAAAACATGGGAAGAATGCTGCCATATTCTTTGCCAGAATGTAAAATTAACTGCCTCTAGCCCAGTTCCTAATAGAATTATTGTTCTCCTCTGAAACCTCATTAGCCAAGCCTCCATTGTCTAGTTTTCTTACATTCTGGTTTTCCAAACTCTAACAAGAATGGCTCATTAAGCTCTGCTTATAGTATTCTAGAGCTTTTCTAACTGAAAGTTTCAAACTCTTCACCATTCTTCCCAAAAACAATTTCCAAAATTATGGTTAGGCTTATCACAGCAACAGCCTCACTTCTCAGTACTAAATTTTCTGTTAGCTGCTTTTCTTTTTGCTGTAACATAATCTCTGCACAAAGCAACTTAAAGAAGGAAGGGTATCATTTTGAGGGAATACAATTCATCATGGCAGGGAAGGCATGGTGGCAAGAGTATGAAGGAGCAGATCACGTTTAATTTGTAGTCAGGAAGTAAGGGGTGATGAATACTTGTGCTCGGCTTGCTTTCTCCTTTTTATCCAGTCAAGGAACTGAGCCCATGGAATGGTGCTTTCCAGAACTGGGGTGGGTTTTGCCACCTCAATTAACCTAATGTAGAAACTACCCCATAGACATGCCCAGAGGATTGTCTCCTAGGTGATCTTATATCCAACCAAGCTGACAAGTGAGATGGTCCATCACGTGTCTCCACTTTGTAAAAGTTACCTAACTGATGTTTCCACCAATGTATTTGGAAAGCATCTTTTTTTTGGTGGCGGGGGGGGGGGGTTCGAGGTAAGGTCTCCCTCTAGCCCAGACTAACCTGGAATTCACTATGTAGTCTCAGGGTGGCCTCAAACTCATGATGATCCTCCTACCTCTGCCTCCCAATTGCTGGCATTATAGGCATCCACCACCATGCCTGGTTTAAAAAGTGTCTTGATTTATGACTTTCTTTGTTCTGTTACTATAAACACTTCATGGGACTGTTACTATGTTGGAACATGGTTTTTGGGGTTACATACACACACAAGAATATGTGGACATAAAGTTTTAATTATGAAAACAAAGAGTTGTAAAGTTTTTTTTGGAGGGGGTATTTTTGTTGTGGGCCATATCTGACTATTGTGCAGGCTGACCTGGAACTCATTCTATGGCCACTAACTTACAAAGTTACAAAGGCTTCAAGAAACCATAGCAAAGTTCAAGGAGTTTCAAAGAGGTCTGAGAAGCAGAAGTTTGTAAGCTGATAGGGATGCAAAAAGAGCTTCTTCAGCAATAAGATAATGGCTCAGGCTGGAATACAGATCTGGGTGCTCCTTCTAGGTCATAGGTTTGAGTGGTTTTGTAAAAAGTGATATGTGGGATAATGAATGTTGTAGAAGCAAAAGGCAGGATAGGGTTCAGACAGACATACAGGTAGATTGATGGACATCACGTCCACATGGACAAATTGGCAGATGGCAATTAGATTAGGCTCTGTCAACAGTGTGGACCAGGTCCAGATGCGGCCTCTGGGACTGTCAGGAGTTTTCTCCCTATCTGTTTCTGGAGTCATACATGGATGATCAGAGGACAGGAGTATGGAGCCATTGCCATCACAGTGCTAGGTGCCCTCTTCTTTATGGATTCCAGGTGAAGGACTTGTACCTTTTCCTCAGTCTGGATTGTCAAATGAGTTCTCGGGCCTGGTTTTCCTGATATAATTTTAATATACCCAAGTGCTCTCACTACCTTAATTTACTCTGATAAATTTATAGGGTGGAACCCTTTTTACTTTTAGAAATAAGTGATTTATCTGCCTTGTGGGTGATGCTGAATGCTGGTGTTGTTTATGTGTCCACCAAAGGTAAAAAGCCATTCTCCATGCTCAATAGAATCAAAAGCTGCTAGTAACAAAGAGTCTGTCAGGAAAGGCACAGTCTGAAAAACCATTATTTTATACAATATGGACTAAGTTAGAGTAGAGGACAGCCTGATTTCAACACTTAACAAAAATTAAAGCTTTTTAAAAAAGCAACATCATTGTAGCAAATCTGGAAAATAGAGAGAATCCTAAATAAGATAAGAATTCATAGAAGTGTCCCATCTAGTTATAAATTGACTTTGTAAAACCAGTAGATTAATGAGAACATTTTCATTTTTTAAATAAAAATGGTATCTTACATATCAATATTTGAAACAGTTTCTATATGACAAAGAATTCATGATTTTCACTGTTTTTTTCTTTTTATATCAATGTAGAATATCTAGTAAATATAAGCTAACTATGCTCTTACATTACAGTGAAAGATAATTAGATACTAAATAGTATTCTTTTAATGATTGTGTGACTATTTTAAATTCTTCAAATGCTAAAATTTTGACTATGACATAGAGACAGACCACACTAACTGCATCTTGCAGAATTGAGAGACCAGCATTTCCTTGAACATACTTTTCAACTGTGGGAATATACAATCTTTAGCTCACTTCTCTCTTTCTACCCTACTACTTCTCCATATTATCATTTGTAGAGTATTTAAGTTCCCTTTTAAGGTCCTGAGTTTACAATGATCACCAGAAAATATTCCTGCTTAATGTTTAGTTTTCTAAGTGGAAATGACAAGGTTTTAAAAACATATGACAGTTTCATGATATGTTCAAATCATGAGGATGGGAATTTGCTGCCTGCTCTGGGTAGGGAAACATCTCATTTATCTCCTGGACCTGTATCCATACTTGGGAGCAATAACTTTTACTTTCTCTTTGTTGTGACCAAACACCTAACAAGAAGCATCTTAAGGAAGGAAAGAGTTTGTTTTGGCTTACAGTTCCAGGGGTTCAGTCCATCATGGTAAGGAAGGCATGGCAATAAGAGCCAAAGGCAGGCTGGTTATAGTCAAGAAACTGAACAAACAGGATGTGAGGCTCATGAATAAAATCTCAAGGCCTGCTCCCAGTGATCCCCTTCCTCCAGCAAGGCTCCACCTCCTAATGGTTCCACAACCTTTGCAAACTGTGGTATCAGCTGAGAATAGATGTTCAAACACATGAGCCTGTGGGCGCTGGGGTGGGGTGTGCATTTTATAGTCAAACCACAAGACATGTGGAGAGTTATCTCTGAGCTTTCCCTTGGCTTGTTGCTGAGTCATGTTTAGAAATTCTAAGGAAGAGCTAAATAAAAAAAAATCAGAAACTCTGTGACTAGGAATACAGTTGTAGATCATCAGTATTACATGTTTTTAACTTTGCCTCATAAAAGCCAACAGTCAACACTGTGAAGAGAGCAAATAGGCAGCCTATAGAATTATAGAAAATTTTGCCAGCTATATATCTGACAGAGAATATCTAGAATATACAAAGTACTCAAAAATCTAAATAATAAGAAATCAGACAACCCAATTAAAACATGGGCTACAGAACTGAATAGAAGAAACCAACTGCTTTCTGATTGGACTTGAGGCCTGTCCCACAAGAGGGAATTCATGCCTGGTACTGAAAATATAATATAAAGCCTAAGGCTGGGGAAGTCATGAGTCCTAGGGGACAAACTAATGTCTGACTAAATGTCTATATCATGCCCACCAAACTGCCCTCTAAGTACTTATATTTAGGCCCATATATTAATGCTACTCTCACTTTTGGTAAAAGAAGTTTCTTTTTTCTAGATGATAGTGAGGTGACTGAGAACTCCCCAATGTTCTAAGAAGTTATAGTGGAGTGTTCAGCACTAAGTGAGACATCTCTATCACCCCCTCCAATGCTCAAAAGTCATTGTGGAAGAGGTGGCCGAAAGAATGTAAGAGCCAAATGAAGGGGAGGAGTGCTTATAATACTGTCTTCCAGACACAAAGTGACCATGGTATTTATGACCTTACAGTGGCTGATGCTACCTACATAAGATCTGCATAATAGGGTGGGAAATAATGACATCAAAGCAGAATAGAGACTACTTAGAAGTAAGGGATTCAGTGGAGGAGGATTTAGGAAGTTGAAAAGGGAAGGTGGTGGGAGGAGATTATGATAGAACTATATTGTCTATATTCATGGATGTTGTCAATAAAAAAATTTTAAAGCACAAGGTAAGAAGTTGGAGAAATTTTTCAGTGGATAGTGTGCTTGCCTTCAGAGCCTAGCAACCTGAGTTTGACTTCCCAGTACCTGCATCTTGAGTTCATTTATGGTAGCTGGAGGCCCTGGGGTGTCCATTCTCTCTGTCTCTCTCCTATCTCTCTCTGCTTGCAAATAAATAAGTAAAAATACTTTTAAAAACTGCTACCAAGAAAAAAAAGATAAAAGCTGTTCCCAAGGACAATGTTTTTTAAAAAACAAACAAACAAAAAATAAAACAAACAAACAAACAAAAAACCCCACAAGGTCATAATCAAGCATTTACCGAAACTAGGAGGTACAATAAGAAGAATGGAAGAATGACTAATCTGGTGATGCTAAGGGAACATAACTAGGTGAGTTTAGGGAACAATAAAAAGCTCTCATGATTATTCTTTTTTATTTGTTTTGTTCATAATGACTCACTATTCTAAATGTTTCTCCATTTAATATAGGGTTTCAAAACTTTTGCAAGAGCTGGAGAGATAGCTTAGTGGTTAAGACATTTGCCTACAAAGCTAAAGGACCTAGGCTTGATTCCCCAGTACCCATGTAGGGCTAGATGCACAAGGCGCTGCATGTGTCTGGAATTAATTTTGCAGTGCCTAGAGGCCCTGGTGTGTCCATTCTCTATCTGCCCCCTCTCTCTCATAAATAAATAAAATATTAATTTAATTTTTTGCAAGATATGAACTGCTAAAATGCCCTCAAAGAATAGACCTACTTCCACCCATGCAAGAACTGTCAGAGTGTACTAGATGTTTTGGAGTGAGAAGTGTTATTTTGAAATGTACTTATGGGCAGGAAGGCTTCCATCAGGGAATGGGTCTGTTGGCAGCCTTCCCGTCTGCTGACGTACTCAGGGCTGATTGCACTGGCCACGTGCTTGCTTCTTAGTCCACCAAGGCAGTACTTTGAGTTATTTTAAAAAAACCTAGCCAGAAAAGAAAAAAGCCACAGAAGAAGTTGTCCTGGGACTCATCTATTAGGTTTGGATGGCCTTTGATCAGCCAGTGCTGCAGCAAATTTTGCCTGTGACTTTAAGGATTTGTATCTTATTGTGTGTTTTTTCCTGTACTCTACTTCTGATTCATGTGAATAATTTTCTCCTCTGTATATTTTTAATAAGAGCATGCTTATTGATCTGATATGTGGGCTGCTTTGTTTTTTCTTTTATTAAATAATTGGAGGCATTATCAGTAACATTGTCTCCTTTTTATGCTGTCCTTAAAAAATGAATTTTTCTTTTATTCTCTGGGGATTTGGTCATAAGATTGTTCTCTTTCTATCTCCAACCTCCTCCTGTCTGTACATCTTCTCTTTCATAATGGACCATTAGAACCATATTTTTTTGGAAGGTATGAGGCAGTTTGAGCTTAATTTCTTCAGTAATACTTTCTATTCCTAACAGAAATAAGAAAACTCATGTTTATTTTTCATTTATTTCCCTGGGAAACTAACTTTTGTTAAACTACCATTCTTCTATGGAATTTATTTTTGTTTTCCACCCCCAGGATATTATAACTTAAAAATTAACAAAGTAACATTTTTGGCAATGCTATGTGCCATTTAAATGTCATTATCTTAATACAAACAAAGGAATAAAACCTATTAGTATAACTTTGCAGTCCTTTTCTATATAGGAAAAAATAAATAATGTTTAATGAATTAATTAAGCAGGTGTGTGTGTGTGTGTGTGTGTGTGTGTGTGTGTGTGCTGAGACACTGACTTTCTATGTAGCCTGGAACTCAAGTTTCTCCTGTTTCCACCTTCCAGGTGCTGGGTTTATATGTACGAACACATGTGGCTCCAAAATATCCTTTATTCAATTTGAACTTGCAGAAATGTTGTGAGCAAGCTATGTTGCAAACTTAGTTGAACACATTTGTGCCTTTCCATTATGTCAGAATTTATTTAAAAATAATTTGCAAAGTACATCACTTTTGTTGTCAACAACTTGCCAAGTACTCTCAATTTTGTAAAAACTATTTTTATTTAGGCCAGGCGTGGTGGCACATGCCTTCAATCCCTGCACTAGGGAGGCAGAGGTAGGAGGAGCACCATGAGTTCGAGGCCACCCTGAGACTACATAGTGAATTCCAGGTCAGCCTGGGCTAGAGTGAGACCTACCTCGAAAATATCCAAATAAATAAATAAATAAATAAATAAATAAATAAAATATTTAATTCATCTATTTGAAAGCAGAGATAGATAGATAGAAAGAACAGAGAGAATGGGCATTCCAGGACCTGCAGCCACTCAAAATGAACTTCAGATGCATGTGCCACTTTTTGCATCTGGCTTTACATGGATACTGGGGAATTGAATCAGGGCAGTTAGGCTTTGCAGACAAGAACCTTAACTGCTGGGCTATCTCTCAAGTCCAAGTCTCAATTTTTTGATAGCCGAGCTGAGGCAAACGTAGTGCTTTTAATTCGAACAGTTAATGAATAATATTACCTCTCAGATTTCACATTACACACCACACAGTAAATCTGTCTGTCTATCTATCTATCTATCTGTCTATTATCTACCATCTATCCAATCTATCTATCCATGTCTATCACCTATCTAGGTTACAGTATGGCTATGAAGCATTGAAAAGATCACAACAGAGTTCAGAGTTTCAAAAAGGCCTGAGAAGCAGAAGCTGGGAATCTGCTAGGGATACAGAATCTCTGCAGCAATAAGATAATGCCCCAGGCTGGAGGGCTCATGGAGATGCTGCTGCTGTCATTACCATAGACTCAAGCTGAAGGGGCAGAGTTGAGCCTCAGGGTCAAGAGCTACAAGAGTGAGGCATGGGCCTTTGGAGGCATAGAGGCTTTCAAAGGGCAAGACCAGGCCTAACTGGAAAATGGGCAACAGGTCTAAATGGATGAACCCACAGGCAAATGGACGGCAATTCAAGTACATGTCAACCATGGGGTCCAAGCCAAGCTGAAGTCCCAAGAACAGCAGAAAGCTCTCTCTGCCTGTCTGTCCCTTCATACACATACACTGGATGGTCAGATAACAAGTCTATGGGGATGTCACCATTACAATGTTGTCTAGTGTGTCTGATAAGTTCTAGAGCATGGCTACCCTTATATGATTTTAATAAAGCTAAGTGCTCTGATCATTCCAATTTACTTTAATAAATTTATAGGGTGGCATCCTTTCTACTTTTAGGAACAAGTTATTTATGAGACAGAGCCACATTGGTGGTGCCAGACAGATGATGTTATTTATGTGTCCACCAAAGTACACAGACATCCTCCATCCTAAAATGGAACTTTTTAGGGCAAGACACAATCTGAAAAACTTCTGTTTTACACAATATTAGATAGGGCCTGACCTCAACAAAATGGTTTGTTAATTAGACAGAATATAACTTGCTATTCATGTCTACTTTGCTCATTCACTCTTCCCCATTTGCAGGTTTCAAACTTAACAGATGCTTTGTTAAGAATATTTGGATCTATGCAATGCATTTAACATTGTCAAAAATTGAACCTAGGGCTAGAGAGATGGCTTGGAGGTTAAAGGGCTTGCCTGCAAAGCCTAAGGACCCAGGTTTGATTCCTCGGTACCCATATAAGCCAGATGAACATGGTGGTACATGTGTCTGGAATTCACCTTCAGTGGCTAAAGGCCCTGGTGGGCCCATTCTCTCTCTCTCTCTCTCTCTCTGTCTGCCTCTTTCTCTCTCTCTCTCTCAAATAAATAAATAAATAAATAAATAAGAATAAAATATTAAAAAATATTTTTTAAAGTTGAAACTATATAATAGGTATACCTATGGAGAAGTCTTATCTCCCCATCACTGTGTACCCTGTTCTGTTCCTACCCTCAACCATATATATCTTTTTAAAGTATCATGGTAATACATGCCCTGTTTGTTTTTCCTCCTTTTTAAATTTTATTTTATTGTATTTTTTCAAGGTAGGGTCTTGCTGTAGCCCAGGGTGACCTGGAATTCACTATGTAGTCTCAGGGTGGTCTTGAACTCATGGCGATTCTCCTACTTCTGCCTCCCGAGTGCTGGGATTAAAGGCATGCCCCACCATGCCCAGCTGTTTTTTCCTTTTAATAACATATCCTAAAGAGTTTTCCATATGAGGAAAGAGAAAGCTTCTTTTTTACTTGTTTATTTGTGATAGCTATGGTTGTGCGGATACACCATGGTTTGTTATCTATTCTTCTCCTAGTGCTGGACACTTGAATTTTTCCTAGTCTTTTGTTGCTCCAAACAATACTTCAGTGAATAATTTTGTACATTCATGTGAAGGTATCCCATGAATATACAAATCTATCATTAAACTTTTGGGTTTTTGTGAATCTGTTACATGTTACTATGTTCAATTACTATGTTTGAGGCTCAACTACATTCCCAGCCCAATTTTTCGTATTTTATTTTGAGACAAGGACTTGCTAAGTTGCCCTAGTGGGCCTTGAATTCACTGTGTAGCACAGCCAGGTTTTGAACTTGTGATCCTTCTGCCTTTGCCTTCTGAGTAGCTGGAATTATAGGCCTGTACCACCAGAACCAGCAAAAACATCATATTTTCCTATCTGGTTAGATTGTCTTCTCTCATGACATTTTTTTTTTGAGAGTTCGTGACTATCATTATTTTTACATCCAGCCCTAGTCTCTCACAACCGTATAAACAATCTAGTTCAGTGTAATGTGGGGACAAATACCAAGGGACTAGAGTGAAATCTGTAATATAATCATGTTGTAATGTGTTTTAAGCAGAAATGTATTATATAACTTGCAACAAAAATTTATATGTTCATATAATTTTTTTCACTTAATCATTTCCTGTTATTACAATCTTTTAAAACACAATGTTCCATAGTCTCCTTAACTACTTATCTATTGTTTGACACTTTACACTTTCCCCTATTGTTTCAATTCTTTTTCATGATGGAAAACAAAGCAAAACAGAAACCAACTCTGGAATGAAAATCTTGAAGCATAAGAACTATTTATACAGTGTTGGCACTGATTTTTAAGTGAGATTATTGAAGCAAACGATACAGGCATCTTAGATATACAATGCTGTAATTTATACCTGTTCATATACAAACATGCAAGGATATGTGTAGTATCAGTTTTACCACAGCTGGCTCCACAGCAACAGTTTATCTTAGTTCTTTGTAAGGTAACTTAGAGAATTTTAAATGGTATGGCTTCGGATGAGTAGACACTGTCGTGTTAGAAAAAAGATCACTTAAAAGGTAAGTTTTAGACACTTTTTCTTCCTCTTGGAAAGCTGCTATGGTCTGGGGAAGAGGAGACTTATTTATAAAGTGGACCAAATGACTTCTGGGACTTTATCAAGTCTCATTCTCCCCCTTTAATTGTACTTTCTGGAAATGTGAATTATGAACAACTTTCATGTTGGATGAGGATGGCACTGGTCAAAGCCTAGTGGGTTAACCAGTAGCTCTTTTGGAAGTTATCACGAAGGTTAAGAGAAGTGGAACAAATGGATAAGCCTTTGAATTGACTAAGAACAGGACATAAAGACCCTCAATTGTAGAAAAGGAGAAAGCTTGTGCAGGGGAGAGCTGAGGTACTTTCTACTTAGTCCAGCACAGGATAACCCCTTTGCTGTATGCACTCAGAGTGAGTTTCTGAGAACTTTTCTGTCTCTGCCTCTCATTCCATTGTCAGGAGTGGAGTGTTTGCCTTCATCATCTCCTTCTTCTACGTCCAATACTGCAAGTCACCTTCATGGACATTGCCTCTATATTCTCATGTTTTGCAAGCTTCTATAGATTAGTGGAATTATATCAGTTCATAAAATTTGCTTTTTTCCAATTAACTTTCCAAATAGCATGTGTGTGTATGTATGTGTGGTGTATGTACGTGTATATCATTGTGAAAGACAGAGGAGAATGTCAGGTGTTCTCCTCCATAGTTCATCTGTGTGTTTATTTCCTCACTGATTCAAGAAGTGCTCTTTCCAGCTGAGCCATTTCTCCATATCAAACAATAAAGTATTGTAAGAAAAAGTGCCAGGATTTGAAGTATCAAATGTAATTATGCAAATCAATATTTAAAGTAGTATAATTTATGCTAAAATTTCTTGTTTTTTTTCCATTCAAGTTAATACTTTGAGGAAGACTGTTCTGTTTAATTGTACAGCTAATTCAGATACAGTGTAAGTTGTAAATATTTGGTGCTAGCTTATGTGAACCTGGATGAGCTGTTTGGTGATCAGTATGTTTTACATTGTACTGAGTGCCACAAAGCTTCTCTGTGAAAAACTTGTCGTCTTTCCTATGTCAGATTTAAATAATGATTCTAAAAAGACCACCATGGTAGTATATGTTTGAATCACAGCCCTTGAGAAGCTGATGTAGTCGGATCAAGTTTTAAGAGATCAGCATGGGCTACACAGTGAGACTTGGTCTCAAAAAATGTATAGGCTGAGAAGATTGCTGAGCAGTTAAAGACACTTACTTGCAAAGCCTGCTGGCCTAGGTTCGATTCCCCAAAGTTAGATGTACAAAGTGGCACATGCCTCTACAGTTTGTTTGCAGTGGCCAGAGACCCTGGTGTGCCCAAACTCACTCTCTCATAAATATATAAATAAATAGATATTTTTAAAAATATCTTCTTGAGTAACTCCTATCAGATCAGCGGGGCATTAGAAAAGTTTCCATCCTTTCGTGAATCCTTTGCAGCTTTAGAAATGTGTAGCTTAAAACAGGGTTTCTCTTATATCTTTTAAAAGTCTTTTACCAAGCTGGGCATGGTGGCTCATGCCTTTAATCCTAGCACTCAGGAGGACTGCCTTGAGTTTGAGGCCAGCCTGGGTTAAAGTGAGACCCTACCTGAAATAACGAAAACAAAAACAACGACAAAACCTTTTTCCTCAAATACTTGAATGCTGGTGCAGGCGTAACAGCTTAAACAGTTATTCTGACACTTATTAAAATGGTAGGAAAGACTACTCTGAACTCTTGCAGTGGGGGTAGAGCCTAAAGATAGGGGATCTATCTCAGCTTGGGAAAATTTATGCCATTTCATAAGATTCTTGCTGAAAGGTGGTCTGGGTGGTGAGATATCAAGAGCGAGGAATTCTCACTAAATTCAGCAAGATTCGTGCCACAACTGCAGTAGGTGTCCAAGGTCGGGGTATAAGGATAAGACCTAATGAGAAAGAGAGCTTCGGCTTGGCAAGGTGGCACATGTCTGGGCTAGAGCGAGATCCTACCTCAAAAATAAATAAATAAATAAATAAATAAAAAGAAAGAAAAAATTTGGGGGGAGCCTCCTGATCAAAGTTTGATCAAGTAGAGCTTGTCCCTAAAAAACTAGTTTTCCTGTTATATTACCATGTACGAGCCCTGAGGCTCTCTAACAAGAAAATCGAAATTATGGCTATAGAAACTCTAGGGAGGCTGGGAGGCGCCCAGGCCACAGTTGAAAAGGACTACAACTCCCATAAGCTCTCCTGGGGCTGCGCCTCACGTTCCACATCAATCCCACACTGTGCGGCTGCGCGGAAGGCCCTGCGCTCAGAGGAGTGGGCGGCGACCGGACAGCGTGCCGGGAGTAGGAGGAGGAGAAAGAAAAAGAGGAGGCGGAAAAAAGAGACCATAGACTTTTACGTTGGCCTAGAGCGGCTCTAAAAGTGGTGGGGAGAGGAGGGCGGGCGGGGAGCGCCTCAGAACTAGCCGCCGGAGGTATCATGGCGTCCCGGAACCCCCCTCCCCAAGGTGAGCAGTCAGGGCTCGAAGTAGTATCTAAGACGCGGTTCATAGCTTCCGACCTTATTTCCACAGCGCATTTCCCTTCCCCTGCTCCAGCTTTCCTAGGGCTCCGTTTCGACACAACCCCTTTGAGCACCCCCTCCGAATTAGACTTCTCCCCACACCCAACACGGCCCTGCCCCACCTCCACCTCTGGCCCTTCATCTCCATCTTCAAACAGTGTGAGGGTTGATTGTTGTTGGTAGAGTCCCACTGATTTTTCTCTCTGGCTTCCTGACCTGTTCTTTACAGGGCAGGAACACCTCACCCCCGTTTCCCACTGATGAAAATGGACCCTGCTGTTATTCGCGGGGTGACCCCTCACTGCCGTGTAACGCCCTGCCTTCGTGTCCTTAGGCCAACCCTGTGCCTTTGGAAAGGAAATGAGGGTATTATTGCCAGGCCCTTTACTCCTGAGGCCCTAGTCACAGGGATTGAATTAAACACACTCATTAGTTTCCATCTGGACATTTTTAGTTGTAGGCCAGACAACAGTGAGTTGTAACATTCAAAAAATATGTGGGCCATTTCTGACTGTAGATTGATTCATTTTTTCCCTCATTTTCTGTTTTGAAGACTATGAAAGTGATGACGAGTCTTACGAAGTGTTGGATTTAACTGAGTATGCAAGAAGACACCACTGGTGGAATCGAGTATTTGGCCACAGTTCTGGACCCATGGTAGAAAAATACTCGGTAGCTACCCAGATTGTAATGGGTGGCGTGACTGGCTGGTGAGAACATCTCTTTTTCATTTTCATTGAGAGCCTGACTGTTGCCTTTTTACAAATGGGCCAGAGTCACCATGTACATTCATTGGTCCTATGTTGGTAATTCACAAGAGCACCACTTTTGAGGCTTTTCTCAGTTATATACCTGATTTGATCTGCCCTCACAGACTCCCTGTTGGATTTTGATGGGTCTTCCTCCCATGCCCCTCACTGTTCCACCCTTCCCTCCCTATCCATACTTTTGTTCTTTGTGTATTGCTCCCTTTAAAGTTCATCGAATATAGTGGATCTGATTCAATGATACAAGATAGGAAGAAATAAATGAGTTGATTATATGTAAATTTTTGCTTGCCATTTAGTGCCAACAAATGGAACTGAGAAATTCCCTCAACAGAACTGGCCTCTAGGATTATCATCTCTGTAGATAGCAGGGTAAATAGATGCGTAGTAAAAATTGTTGATGCAGTTGGTTCTGTTCTTTGTGTGCTGCTTTAGATAATGGTAATGCTTTGAAGAACTGAGAACATTGTTTCTATGTTGGAATTAATGAACTGATTTATTCTACAATGATAATGTGGAATGCATTAAGGAGGGGTGGTTAATAAACACTAACTATTTAACAACTCAGTCTATGTGATTACACAGTTATTACTGTGTATCTCATTTTGTTATCTTTAGCCCACAAGATTAACCAGTTAAGGAGGGGCAGAACAAGTTCAACTCTTTATTTTGAAAATGTTCATGATTGTAGAGAATATTTGAAGTAAGGGTGCTTAACTTGTAAGCATTTAAAAATATATATATATATATTTTATTTATCTATGAGAGAGAGAGAATGGGCACACCAGGGCCTCCAGCCACTGCAAATGAACTCCAGATGCATGCACCACTTTGTGCATCTGGCTTATGTGGAACCTGGGGAATCGGCCTGGGTCCTTTGGCTTTGCAGGCAAATGCCTTAATCACTAAGCCATCTTCTCCAGCCCGTAAGCATTTTTTTTTTTTTTTTACATTCTAAGTTGAACTCATTTTGTGTCAATTGAAACATTTACATATTTCCACTTGGCATGTATACTTTGTAATAATAGTGCACCCTTGTATGTATTTTCCTTCCTCTCTTTCTTTCTTTCTCTCTCTCTTTTTTTTTTTTTTTTTTGAGGCATAGTCTTACCCTACCCCATGCTTATTTGGATTCCACTCTGTAGCCTAGGCTGTCCTGGAACTCTTGGTGATCCTGCTATCTCAGCCTGGAATTCTCTGTGCCTTTTTAAATTTTATTTATTTTTAAAAATATATATATTTCATTTATTTATCTGAGATAGAGATAGAGGGAGAGAATGGGCACGCCAGGGCCTCCAGCCACTGCAAACGAACTCCAGATGCATGCACCTCCTTGTGTATCTGGCTCATGTGGGTTCTGGAGAATTGAACCGGGATTCTTTGGCTTTGTAGGCAAACGCCTTGTGGTGGTTTGATTCAGGTGTCCCCCATAAACTTAGGTGTTCTGAATGCTGTGTTCCCAGCTGATGGAGATTTGGGAATTAACACCTCCTGGAGGGAGTGTATTGTTGGGGGCAGGCTTATGGGTGTTATAGCCAGTTTCCACTTGCCAGTGTTTGGCACACTCTCCTGTTGCTATTGTACACCTAATGTTGGCCAAGGGGTGATGTCTACCCTCTGCTCTTGCCATCATTTTTCCCCGCCATCATGGAGCTTCCCCCTTAAGCCTGTAAGCTAAAATAAATCTCTTTTTTCCCCACAAGCTGCTCTTGGTTGGGTGATTTCTACCAGCAATGCAAACCTGACTGCAACCTGCCTTAACTACTAAGCCATCTCTCCAGCCCCTGTATGTCTTTTTGTAAATATCCTGTTGTGATTAAAGCAGCAGCAGTAAGAAATATTGTTAAGATTCTGTGGCACAGAGATGTAGTGTTTATTCATGATGCATATTTATTAGCGCTGCTTTATGAAAAAAAAGCCTACAATTAGAATGGAAATTTCTAGTGAGATTCAAGTCGTTCCGGTGATTCAGCTGATTATATCTTTATCCCCCTTAAAACAACTTGGCGCCAGGGATTACTAATTAGTGAGAATTAGGGTTTAAAGCCCAGTGTTAAAAGATATTAAAAATAATTAAGAAATACAATTATCAGATCATTGTATATTTTCTTTTTGTAGACCAAATGTGGTAAGAAGCTCCATATTTTACAGATGTTCTTGGAAAGCCTAAAGACAGAGAAACAGATATATAGGTTTATCCTTAGTGACTAATGTCTTCAAGCAATGGCACACAAGCTTTTGCAGCACCAGCCGGATATTGAGGAGACCTAACTACTTGATTCTGTCCCTCTTTCTAGGCCTTTCTTACTGATTTCTCTATAAGGGACACATTCTTTTTTTTTTTTTTTTTTTGAGGTAGGGTCTCACTCTAGCTCAGGCTAACCTGGAATTCACTATGGAGTCTCAGGGTGGCTTCGAACTCACGGCTATCTTCCTACCTCTGCCTCCTGAGTGCTGGGGTTCAGGGCATGTGCCACCACGCCCGGCAGGGACACATTCTTGATAGTAATATATATATGTATGTAAATATGCATATATGTATGTATGTATTTGGGTTTTAGCTAGGTGCCTGTCACCCAGGAACTATGTAATAGAATGCTACTATAAAGATGGTTTGTTTTTGTTTTGAATGCTGGGAATCAATTCTAGGGCCTTGAACATGCTAGGCAAGCACTTTACCTCTGACCAACATCACCAGCTATGTTGGTGATTTATTATAATGATGTCTACTGTAATGTGAAATCAGTTAGTGAATTTTTGGTATCATCTTAGGGTATAAAACTGATGTGATATTGTAGTGGATGTTATGTTCTGTAACAGACATGGACCTAACCAGTTAACAGTGTAGACCAATTCAACACATCACTGAGAAGCTAAGATTGTATGTAGCTATACCTTTGATAATAAGAAGTTAAAACTAATATTAGGATGTTTGGTTGGTAAAAGATCTGAAGAGTATGACGACCAATTTTTGTGCCCTTAGAGTGTGGTTTGGAAGCAGATAATGGAACCTCAAACTATTACCAAGGTAATGATGCCCTTAACCATGGAAAGGAAAATACAGTCAGATAATATGTTAGAGATGAGGGGCAGAGAACTTTCCATTCAATTTTACTAAAGATTAAGAAGAAGTAGTCTGAGATGAATATGAAGTGACAAGCCTGGAGAATGGTACTAAGAAATTGGGACCTTAGTAGCAGGTTTTTTTTTTTTTGGCTAGAAAGATAGGTACTTTGGAACATTTTGAATATATGGGTCTGGGTATGGGAGAGGCCTACTAGGTAATTTGAAATGTATATTTTTCATTTCAGAAGGTACATACATTTCCTAGGACATTTTGAGTGAAATACTGCAAACTATAGGTTAAAACAACAAAATTTGATTCTCTATCTGTTCTGGAAACTTAGAAGTCTGAAAACAAGGTGTCAGCCGGGTTACTTCCTTCTTAGAGGGTCAGAGGGAGAAATCTTTATGTTTGGCTTCTAGCTTCTGGTAGTTGTCAGCAGTCCTTGGCAACCCTTGGCTTGTAGATAGATGAATCTGTCTCCCTTTGTTGTCCTCACATGGTCACCTTCTCTCTGTGTTTCTCTGTGACTTGATTCATATTGGATTAAAAGCCTACTGTGTTCCTGTATGGCTTCATCATAACTAATTACATCTTCAGTGACCTTATTTCCAAGTAAGATGACATTTACAGGTTCCAGGAAGGACATAGATTTGGGGAAGACAGCAACTCAGTGCAGAAGGCTAGAGTAGAAATCTGGAGTTCTCCTGCATGATATGGATCTGAAATACTAAGGGGAATATGAGCTCACTGGAGAAGAATAGGCTGACACTTCCAGCATATAGAGGAGACAAAGTAGACCTAATATAGAAAATCAGTAATAGCTAAGTAGACTATGTGAAACATGGCCTCAAGTGTAGTCATAAAGGCAGTCCTACATCTAAACCTTACAGAACAGGACAGCTTTAACTGGGAAAATCTAGGTAGGAATTCATAAAATCAAGGATAGCAATAGCTTAAGCCAAAATCATGATGTGTTTGGAAACAGGCGAAGCAGGTTTGAACAGAGTTGGTACCTGCCAGGTATATGGAACATCTCAACTGTATTAAGCAAAATAAACAAATAACTTGTGGAAAGTTTTAATTTTCACCGATGTGGAAGGAGTAGCGAACGCCTGAATACTCATCATTCTGCTTCAGTAGCTGTTCTTTTTTCTTACCTCTCCTTTCCTTATTTTGCAGCAAATCTCAGACATTTTAGACTGTGTACTTTTTTTTTTTTTTAGGTAGGGTCTCACTCTAGCCCAGGCTGACCTTGAAGTCATGGTGATCCTTTTACCTCAACCCTGTGATTCTAGGTGTGAGCCACCACACCTGCATTTTCTGTGTGACTGAAGGACAACATTGAAGGTGTCTGAGCAGGAATGGGACATGTTCAAAAACAATGGATTGACATTATGATTTTACTAGGAAAGGGTTTGGTGCATCATTGAGTGTTCTCATCTGTTGTTTCTTTCACTGAAGGTGTGCAGGATTTTTATTCCAGAAGGTTGGAAAACTTGCAGCAACTGCAGTAGGTGGTGGCTTTCTGCTCCTTCAGGTATGTCAGAATGTGTGTACTTGCTTCTATTTAATAGATGACCATTGGGAACTGAAAATGTCAAGATTACCCATTTTGTTCCTGTTCATCTTAATAGAAGGTAGAAGTTTTCTTTTAGCCATCCATTTATGGAAAAACTACAATGGGCTTTGAAAGTTGGCATCTGTCATGAAAGATAGCAAATTATTTCTAATTGTCTAATGTAAGCATAATATGATATCAGCTGTTAAGATAACTATGAACTGGGGGGTGGTAGTACATGTCTGTAACCCAGGTACTCAGAAAGTTCAGACAGGAAGATTCACAGGTTCAAGGCCAGCATGTCTACTTGGTGAGACACTTTTACAAACAAAACAAAAAAGAGTGGAGGCTGTAACTCAGTAGTAAAGCACTTCCCTAGTGTAAACAAGGCCTGGTGTTCAATACTCAATGACCAGTAATAGTAATATTGAAATTGAATATCAAAATATCATTTTTGGTAGGAGTTGATTTTTCTCTGTGCTGATCTCCTTTCCCCTTGTGCTGGTATCCGGTTCATCAGGAAAACAGCCCCCTTGCTTGTTTCTCCAATTTTTCTTAGTTTCAGCCAGGGCCCTTTTGAGGTATGATGGGGTGGCTCTCTCCTTAGGATCTACATATATCTGAAAAAGAGAAGCAGATTCTCCAACGGAGAGTAAGTTAGCATCAGGACAAATGAGATAACCCCCCTTTTTTTTATAGAGAATTTAATAGGTGTAGGCCCTCTTGTAGCCCACAATTGATGGTAGCTTGATATTGGAGAGTGGGCTTGTGTTTGGATATGGTTCTGACTTGTTTCCCAGCTCCAGCTATGGGTCCCATACCACTGAGGGGATCAGTTAGCCGAATTGAGAGCAGTTGGTTCCCCACCATGGCTGTGTGCCACCACTGCACTTGAAGAGGGGGCGGAAAGAATGTCAGAGCCACATGTTGGGTCATGATATGCAGAGACATTTAGCTTACCCATAACTGTGGGCTAACTCCACAATGCATGACCCGTATACCTCAACAAGGAGGGGCCAAGGGGAGGGAGTAGGTCACAGATGAGCCTAATAATGGTACCAAACGGACTGTATTTGCTGAATACAAAACTAACTAATAAAGAAAAAAAACATAAAAAAAGAAAGAACCCCCCCAAAAAATCATTTTCTGGTTATTTACCCAAATTTCCCTTGAAACATCTGTCTAATACAAAAACATTTCACTAGTAAACAATTCACTATTCATTCTAGCTTTTTTTTTTTTTTTTTTTTTTTTGGTTTTTCAAGGTAGGGTCTCACTCTAACCGAGGCTGACTTGGAACTCACTGTAGTTCCAGGCTGGCCTTGAACTCACAGTGATCTTCCTACCTCCACCTCCCATTTGCTGGGATTAAAGGTATGTGCCAACACGCCCAGCTTCATTCTAACTATTTTGAATCTGTATTTAAAATTTATGCACACAGGGGTTGGAGAGATGGCTCAGCAGTTACAGTGCTTGCCTGCAAAGCTTAATGACCCAGGTTTAATTCCCCAGTACCTATATAAAGCCAGATGCACAAAGTGGTGAATGTATCTGGAGTTCAGTTGCAGTGGCTGGAGGCCCTGGTGTACCCATTCTCTTTGTCGCTCTTCTCTCCACCTCTTTTTTTTCTCTTTGCAAATAGGTAAATTACTAAATATTAAATGAATAAATATTAAAATTTATGCACACAAGATTCAAAGGATCTTTTCTTTCCCCTGTTTCCTTGTTGGGAAGTTTTTCTCCCAAGAGGAAGCTGAGGTCCTATTAACTATTTCTCACATCTTTTTCGAAGCTAAAGAATCGGGTGTGGCAACACAGACCTGTAATTGCAGCACTCATGAGGCTGGGCAGCTAAGTCAGAAGGGTGGAAAGGTCCAAGCCAGCCTGGGCTTCTGAGTTACATAGTAAGACCTTGGAAAAAATAAAAAAATGCAGAAAATGGAAAATTAGGTTTAAGAAACAGCCATAATCTTATCCATAATCCTATTTTGGGACAGGTGGGTTAAAATAATTTTGCTCATCTTCCCTTATGGTCTAAAATGATTTGCCACTAGAGGATATTTATCAGGATCTTATCTAACATTCATGTCTACCTGGTCGTTTATTTTCCCCAAAATATTATTCCCTGAAAATGGAATATAGTAAATCTCTAAATTGAAAATCTATGGGAACAAATATTAGCAACAGTTTTAAAGATACAGAGAACTGTCAGTTGTACTAGATGTAAAAATGATTGGTGTTTATAGCAAACAAAAGCTGACTTTAGTACCTAAGCCATTGATCCTACAGTAACCAATGTAGTTACTTTTAAGTACAAAGCTATAGTATTTATGTGAATTAAACACGCATTTTGAGTTGTTTACTAAGTAAGCTGTTTTAAAGATAAATTTTCTGTTAGTGACAATATTAGGAGTACTAATTTCTAATGGTAAAAGGTAAAAAGAATGTGATTAATCTTCACATTTAGTCCTTAATGAATATACCTGTATAACAAAAGAGAATTTCACTTGAGCTGATTTTGACTTGTTTGTATAGTATGAAGAGCATCAGGAATTCCGTCAGTATTTTGAAAACTCAGTTGTCATTTCTGTTCATGCAAAAGGGTACTGGGTGGAAGCAGAATTTGCCAAAATGTTTCACAAAATGGAAAGAAGTATATATTTCATCTCTTTCTGCACTGTCACCTTTGCAGAAATTCAGTTCAATCTTCACATTATTCTCTTCAAGCCCAGATTTTGCCATGGCCACCTCATTTTTTCATGCTTCGTCCCATCTATTCTTTTTTCTTATTTTTATTTTTATTTATTTATTTAAGAGTAACAGACAGAGAGAGAAAGAGGCAGAGAGAGAAAGAATGGGCGCACCAGGACCTCCAGCACTGCAAACGAACTCCAGATGCGTGCACCCCCTTGTGCATCTGGCTAACGGGGGTCCTGGGGAATCAAGCCTCGAACCAGAGTCCTTAGGCTTCACAGGCAAGCACTTAACCTCTAAGCCATGTCTCTAGCCCCCATCTATTCTTTTTAATATTTTTATTTATTATTTATTTGCAAAGAGAGAGAGAAGAAAAACAGGAAGGCCAATAGAGCCTTCTGCCACTGTAACCAAACTCCAGATGCATGTGCCACTCTATGTATCTGGCTTTACTTGGGTACTGAGGAACCAAACCCAGGCCAGCAAGCCTTGCAAACAAGGCTTTAACTGCTGAGCTGTCTCCAACGCAGTGCATGTATTCTTTGCTGTCTCTAAGTCAAAAGGATACAGGTCTTTTCTGCATCAAACTGCTTTTCCATACATAATTATAATTCCCCACATAAATAAATTACCCTTAAAAACTCAGGGTGGAACTTGAAAGAGAAAATAGAGAAATAAGTGATGTTTAGGCTACTTGCCTAATATGCTTTAGGCCTGTTTCTGTATTTTTGTAACCTTTACTTATAATTAAAGGTAAATATTATCTTACTTAGAACTTAAAGCTTTTCTAGTAACAATATTATGATTTTCAGTGGGTGCTTCCGTATTACATTGGGTTGATCTGAGTGCAATAATATTTACAACTGATTGATCACAGCCAGTTACAGATATGTTTGTTTCTTCTCCACTCTCCCTGCCTCCCTTGACTTAAAAAAAAAAAAAACATGGAATATGACATTTACAACTAAGTGACCACAAGTTATAGATTTCTTTGTTCCTTTTCGATTCTCACTGCTTCACTTGACTTAAAAACTCATATTGAGTCTAATTTAAAGGGTCAAATGCTTGTGTAAGACTTACTGCAGATTAGAGCAATTCTCCACCTACTTCTCTACCCTCATTTCCCCTCCCTTAAGGCAACCACATTACTTTCAGTAGTCTCCCTTTTTCCAAATAAGTTAACTGAGTATTACTTGATCTTCTGCTTGCAGGCATTTACTATTGGTTTTGCATTGTAGTATATAAGAACTTAACTAAGCCGGGCGTGGTGCCGTACACCTTTAATCCCAGCACTTGGGAGGCAGAGCTAGGAGGATTGCCATGAGTTCGAGGCCACCCTGAGATTACATAGTAAATGCCAGGTCAGCCTGAGCTAGAGTGAAACCCTACCTCGAAAAACAAAACAAGAATTTAAGTAGCATTTATTGAGCTATTATGTTTTGCCCATGCCTCCCCATCTCACACACCTTAATACCCTCTGTTCCCCTTGATCCTGCACCATCATGTGGATTGTTGTTTCATAATTATGTAAAACCATTGCCTAGAGTTAACTGAGTTTGAATTGATGTCTTTAACCATGTTTGGAAAGGTTTGGGCAATTATATCTAGCAGGTAGTTTGGGATTCTTTCTTTTGATTAATTCTCATTATTTGAGTCTTCTGGACACACTTGTCCCCTTTATGGCCTCACAGTGGCTGTAACTACCTACAGAAGACATGCATAGTATATGGGCAAAAAAAAAAAATGATGACATCAAAATAGAAGAGGGAATAGTTGAAAACAAGAAGGGGTTCAGTGGAGGGGTGGGGGCAGGTAAGGGACAACAAAGGTGGGTGGTGGGAGGGGACTAGGTTCAGAATACATTGTGTGTATGTATGGAGGTTGTCAATACAAAGTTAAGAAAAATGGAAAACTTGTCCCAGATTCCTTTGTCCTGCTTCTTTCCTAGGTCTGAAATACACCTTTTATATGGGATCTCCTGTCAGTACCATTCTGGCTATTTCGTTTGCTTTTGTCTTGGGTTGTTTTCTGTATCATACATTGTCTTGATCTCTTATGTTAAAGGAGAACACATCCTCCAGTAAATTTTGGAGAAAATGAGCATAAGAGTGTCATTTTTGAGATTTTTGCATGTCTGAACATTTCTCATTTTCCTTTCACATTTGAGTAATAGTTTAGTTGGGTATAGATAGTACCTCATTATTTTCTGACTACAGTGTCCCTATTAAAATCCAAAGCAATTCTAATAACTGGATATTTATATGTACATCTTCTTGTTCCACCATCTCAATAGATGGTTATAGGATTTTCTTTTTTCCCCTAATGTTTTGGTTTTCCAAATTGATAGTCCTGTTTTTATTCATAATGCTGGAAATTCAAAGATCCCTTTCATTTTGGGGAACTTTAAAAATATTTATTTTTACTATATATATGTATATATTATATCAGGCTATATTCTTTTATCCCTTTGCCCCTGCCTCTGGTTCCCTAAGGGCCCTCCTCCGTGGGGTTATGGTATTCACTGTGGGGTGATGAAGGCCTCATTCAGTCCCTCTGTGGTGGCAGGAGGACCACACCTCAGGGTATTTCTACCCACTCTGTGGCTTTTAGAATTTTTCCACTCACTCTTCCATAATTGGGAACATTTTCAATATTAATGATTTCCTGAACTTTTATTGTTCTCTCCTTCTGTCCCTCTTCCTCTTTCCTCTCTGTAGCTCCTGTGACATGGATCTCCTAGACTTGCTGTCTAATTTTCTCAGCTTGTCTTCAGTTTTCCAGTTCTTTTTTTTTTTTTTGGAGGCAGGATTTCACTCTAGCTTGGACTGACCTGGAACTCACAGGCTAGTCTCAAAGTCATACTGATCCTCCTACTTTAGTCTCCACAAGTATTGGTATTGCATGCATGAGCCACACCACACCTGGCTTAGTTCTGTCTTTTTGGTTTACTTTCCAGGAGCTTCATATTCTAATCTTCTTACTGAGTTTTTCGTATCTGCTTGCTTGTTTGCCTATTTACTTACTTATATCTATCTAATTTGTTTGTTGGCACTAAGGATTGAACCCAGGCCTTATGCATACTAGGCATAAGGTGTGCTGATTTGATTCAGGTGTCTCCCATAAACTTATGTGTTCAGAATGCTAGGTTCCCAGCTGATGGAGATTTGGGAATTAACACCTCCTGGAGGCAGTGTATTGTTGGGGGTGGACTTATGGGTATTATAGCCAGTTTCCCCTTGCCAGTGTTTGGCACACTCTCCTGTTGCTCTTGTCCACCTTATATTGGCCAGGGGGTGATGTCCACCCTCTGCTCATGCCTTCGCTTTCCCCTGCCATCATGGAGCTTCCCCTAGAGTCTGTAAGCCAAGATAAACCTTATTTTTCCCACAAGATGCTCTTGGTCAGGTGATTTCTGCCAGCAATGCGAATCCGACTGCAACAGTAAACATTCTACCACTGAGATATATCCCCAGCCTATAATTGTATATATTTTTTAATTTTTACAATTTAAAAATTTAAATTTAAATTTTTAAATTTTAAAATTTTTTAAAATTTAAAATTTGAAAGCGAGCAAGCATGCCAGGGCCTCCAACCACTGCAGATTAACTCCAGATGTGTGTGCTACCTTGTGCGTCTGGCTTACGTGGGTTCTGGGGAATTGAACCTGGGTCCTTTGGCTTCACAGGCAAATGCCTTAACTGCCAAGCCATCTCTGTAGCCCTATGATTGTATTTTATATTGTGCTTATATTTTTTAACTTTCATGAGCTGCTGCTTATTGTTATTTTAAGAGATTAGAAGGGTGAAATGTGTTAATTGTATGTGAATACTCTTGCACCTCATCATTTCAACCAATGCAGTGGTTAGCAGATAGGCATTTTGGTAAGACTTTAGAAGTGTATCATAGGATAGAGCACTAGCGTCTTTAATTGCATGTCTACAGACTGAGAAGGTCAGGGAGAAATGGTGCGGTTGAATGCCTCCTCTAATTTGAGTTGAAAATAGAGGATTTTTAAGAGTGACAGGAGCTGGAAATTTTCCCTAAATCACCAGATTATAGTTTGAAGTGATTGCCTTTATAAGCTTGCAGGTCTGGAGTGTTCATCCAAGTGGTCTGTCCTACATGAAATTCATAGCATTGACCCAGCATATTTAACACTTTATTTTTTCAGTTTTACAGATAACACTGCAGTGATTAGCCATTTATTTGCATATTGGAGAAAATCCAGGGCTTTGTGTATGCTAGACAAGCATTCTATCACTGAGCTACATCCCCAGCCCACGATTAGCCGTTTATTTACATCCTTGCACAATCCTTTGAACCAAATCAAATATTTATTTTGAAGCCTTTTGTCAAGTACTTCCAGAAAGTGCATCCATTGCATTTACAACAACCCTATATGAAAGTACCTACAAAATTTTTCCTCTTTCATACTTTGGAAGGAAATCGCTAAGACAGCCCACACCTAAGGAGTAGGATAGGTGTCTATATGATTTAGGTAGAAATTTTCTAGCTAAGGTAGTGGTATTACCTATATAGTCACAGTTCCTAAGGAAGCTGAAGCAGAAGGAACCCAGTTCACAGCCAACCTAGGCAACAAAGTGACTCTTGTTTATTCAAACTTTTATTTATATCAGTATGGTTTTTATTATATACTTTGGGTTCTACTCTAAATGCCAGTTTTATTGCACAAATTGTTCCACATTTGGCCATTGGGAGTTCTTTCCCTTGTACATCATCTTGTTTTAATGTCTCTGATGATTAGTGAGCAAGTTTTGTTTTGTTTTGTTATTCATTTATTTATTTTTGTTTTATGTTGCTATGGATGAAACCCAGGGTCTTATGCTTGCAAGCCAATTGCTGTACCACTGAGCTACACATACCCCAGTCCTTGTTTTGTTTATAAAATTCTTCCTGTAGTCTCTGTTCTCCTAAATTTTTTTTTAAAATTCATTTATTTATTTGCAAGGGGTGAGGGAGAGAGAGAGAAAAAAATATATGAGAATGAGCACACTACGGCCTCTAGCCACTGCAGATGACCTCCAGATGCATGCACCACTTTGTACATCTGGATTTACCTGGGTATTGGGGAGTTGAACCTGGGTTGTTAGGCTTTGCAGACAAGTGCCTTGACAGCTGAACCATCTCTCCAGCTATTGTTTTGTTTTTGATTGAGGATTTTAATAATTTGATCATATTCCCCTCCTATTACCCTGTTTTGTCCTCCTTCCCCACCCTTATTCCAGGGATCCCCCTCTTCTTTCTAAGTAGTAGTTCTTTTTTATCCTCCTCCATCCTCTATGTCAAAACTGCCTTTTGTTTTGTTATTTTGTGATGTTGGGGATCAAGTTGGGTCATGAAATATGGTAGACAAGCACTTGACCACTGAGCTACATCCCAACCCCTCCTCTAAGTGTACCCTGCGACCTTCCCTGCTTGCTTACTTTGGTGTCTGGTTTTCATGTTGCAGGCTCTCCTCGCATGCCTGATCATCCTTGCTTATACTTGGTCATCTCTGCACTGGACATGGTGCTCATTTCTGACTGTTCCTCTACAGTCTGACCAAGTTTGTCTTCCAGGGAATATAGCACTGAACTTCTCCAGGAAACCTGTTCAGTGGTAGTGACTCATGTCATGTTTCAACCATTCACTCACTCCCTAGTAGACCTAACAGAGCCCTTTTACATCATCTAGCCCAGTCACTTGGAATCTTGCTTGAGCCAGGTTGGTTAATACAGCTTTGGGGTTTACTATTTATTCATTGTTTTTTTTTTTTTTTTTTTTTTTACCATCCGTGTATCTTATCTATTTGTCTGTCATTATTTTAGATCTAGGAACACAGAAATTCATAGTCCTCTGGGAGATGGAGATGTTGGCAAACAAATGTAACAGTCTGTTGAGGGCTGGGCTGCAATGGTGCATGTGGTGCGGAGAGGGAAGAGGCTGTTGGAGGTGTTGGAGAAGGAGAGCCCAGAAATACATTGATTGTCTTTAGCTTCTCAAGGATTTTCATTTTCCCTTCAACTGTTTGATGTTCTATCCAAAAACAGAAGATTCTTTAAGTTCTACAGAATCTACTAATTTTGGGTAACAAATGGCTATGTAACAATAATTTTTTTCTATTATACATAGAATGCTGTTTTTGAGAATTTATTTAATCTATTTGATTAAATGTCTTTCTTTGTTTGGTAGTGGTGGGTATAAGCGGCCAACTTTAGAAATGAAGTTAAGATTTTTGGTTATTTCACCAGCAGTATAACTCATGGCACAAAGATTGGCTTTTTAAAAAAATCATAGCTTCCACTATTAAATCTTGAAAATGACAGTTAAATTGTAGAGTTCTGGTGGCATAGGAAATATTTTTGGCTTATTCTAACCAAAAAAATCAGAGCCATGTGTATACATGAAATCTTTGTAGTCCTCATCATTTTTGGATTGAGTAAGACTATGCCTCAAGATTAAAGGGGAAGTTAAATTTTGCAACAGCTTCAAAGTAATCCATTAGTTTGAATTCTTTAACACAAGTAAATAAGAAGCCTCCTCAACTTATATGTAGAAAAGGCTCCTTTCTCTACTGTTCATTATCACATTGTCACCTCAATGCTTTCTAAACTTTTGTGTCAACTAGTACCAGAAAAATCTTTAACTTGCCATTTGATTTGCTCACCTCTGTCTTGTTGAGGCTGGAGTTTGATGTGATGAGTAGATAAGTAAATCAGGAACAGCTACAGATAAATTCTTCTGTGGAGTCAGTCACATAAAATAGAACCTAAATTCTTAGAGGGTTGAGGAGTTATATCAGGAGTTAAAGATCCATTCTCTAGTCTGGGTTCAATTTCTCAGGGCCCATATAAAGTCATATGCAAAAAGTGGTATATGCATCTGGTGTTCTTGTGTAACAGCAAGAGACTCTGGCACACTCATATATATAGATAGATAGATAGATAGATAGATAGACAGACAGACAGATAGATAACCTAAAATCTTAGTCAAAATATTTATGTGTAATCAGATATTTTTATTTTTTGAAATATTTTAAATGTGATTAAAATCAAACTGATATTAAATGGTATAAAAGCATAAGTTTGATATAGAAGTGTTTTATAGTGGCATACATGGCTTAATTACTTACTACTCATGTGCTTCTTTATATTTTGATTTTCTTGTTTGAAGACATCAGTTGACTGTACTGGTTACACTCTTGCTATTGTTTCTGTTCAGATCTGCAGTGGCTCAGCAGTCCCATCTGAGGATTTTTCTAATGGTGAATAGGCATTTAGCTATAATTTTTTTTTGGATTTTTTTTTGTTTTGTTTTTTGGTTTTTCGAGGTAGGGTCTCACTCTAGCCCAGGCTGACCTGGAATTCACTATGTAGTCTCAGGGTGGCCTTGAACTCATGGCGATCCTCCTACCTCTGCCTCCCGAGTGAGTGCTGGGATTAAAGGTGTGCGCCACCACGCCCAGCAAGCTATAATAAACTTATATAAAGCATATTTCTTTTTTTTTTAATTTTATTGAGACAGCGTCTCACTCTAACCTGGACTAAAGTGAAACTCACTCTGTGGCTCCAGGCTGGCCTTCAACTCATGGCAATCCTGCTACCTCAGCCTCTCAAGTGCTGGGGCTAGAGGCGTATGCCAACATACCTGACTACCACAAAGTAATCTTAATGTGATAGTCATAGTTAGGGAAGATTCTTTTGAAGGGTCTTGAGGCTACTTTCTGTTTCTTTCTAGTGATTTGCATGTGTATGCGGTACGTGAGCAAGTGCATTGTTGAGGCCAGAGGGTGACATTCAGTGTCTTCTTCTATCATTGGTGTCCACTGTATTTCAAGACAGGGTCTTTCTCTGAACCTCCAATTCAGCTAGACAAGCCCCAGGGATCCTCTTGTCTTCATCTCCCCAGTGCTGGGATGACAGACACATGCTGCCATGCTAACCATTTTCCATGGGTGCTAGGGATGTGAACATAGGTCCTCATGCTTGTTTAGCAAATACTTTACTTGTGAATTATTTCCCCAGTCCCTTAGATTTCTGCAGTGACCTAATTTGTTGCCAGCACAACGTATATTGAATTAAAATTTTGTGTTAATAACTACATATGTTAGATGATCTATCTTTTTAGCTAATTCCCTATTACAAAAGATATGATAGAAATTATAGTGCAGTTATAGTATAGTTTTTTAAATGTTTTCCCATCATGTGCTATACCTTCCCTAACATGTAGGTGTTTACCACATCTAAGCAGTTAGCTATTATGTGTAATGTCTGTTTCTCTAACTGGCCCAGCACACTCTGAGTGGAGTCTTAAGTCTCTTTTGCCCAGTGCTTGGCACAAATAGGCACTCAGTACTTCTTGAATGAGTAAATTAGTGAGTATGTCACAGTTTCTTAAAAGCTTCATGAATTTCTTCAAATCTAAATGTTCATGTATTTCTTGGATAATAGCCAATTTTTTATTACATTTTTGCAGATTGCCAGTCACAGTGGCTATGTGCAGATCGACTGGAAGAGAGTTGAAAAGGATGTAAACAAAGCAAAAAGGCAGATTAAGAAACGAGCAAATAAAGCAGCACCTGAAATCAACAATATAATTGAAGAAGTAAGACAAGCAATTTTGGCCTTTTTTTTTTTTTTTTTTGTTACGCTCCTTTGCTAGAAAATGTAACTGAGGAGTATGGTTGGTTGGTTTTAATGGGATTTCAGCTGGGCCTGAGCATTTGGGAGGTTGAGACAGGAGATTGTTGTAATTTACAGGCCAGTCTAGGCTACAAAGTGAGCCCCTGTCTCAAAAAAAGCAAAACAAAACAAAAACAGGAAGAAAAAGAAAACAAATGAAAAATTTAGTTTGGATTCAATAATTAAGAGAATGTTTTAAATGTACTTTTATATTGTGGTAAAATATAACATCAAATTCACCATTTTCACCATGTTTAAATATAAAATTCAGAGGCATTAAGCACATTCACATTCCTCTGCAATTATTAACCACTATCCATTTGCAGAGCTTTTAGTATATGTGCTGCCGAAGCAAGCACCTGCAGAGCTTTTAAAAAAATCATTCCTATTAAATAATAATGCTCCAAATTTTCCCACTCCCTCAGGTCTTAATAATTTCCATTGTACTTTCTGATTCTATAAATTGGACTTTTCAGAACTAGAATCATATATTTGTCCTTTTTGATTTCATTTAATGTACTGTTTTAAGATTCATCTAGGTTATACCACAGTTATGAGTATTATTCTTAAAATTTACCTTGTTTTTTAGGCAACAGAATTTATCAAACAGAACATTGTGATATCCAGTGGATTTGTGGGAGGCTTTTTGCTAGGCCTGGCATCTTAAGACCTTGAATGTTCCATCTTCATGGATCCAACCATGAGAAGAGAAGTGGTGGTGACAGGGTGGTCTCTGAACAGCACATGCCACCAGAGTCTCCAGAACAAGGAGAAAAACTTGCTGGACAATACCAAATGCACAGCTTAGCATTTTGCCATCTGAAGCTTGGCAACTAGTATCTGCTGTAAACAACCCATGTGGTATGTGAGCAATAGTATTCTTGAGCAAATCAAAGCTTTGTCATTGTTGAGATTCACATCTGTTTAGAAACTAACTTCTAAAACTCACCATTGGATATAGACATGGACAGAGAAACAAAGCTGTTATTTGTGTTGCCCGATAAAATGTTATCTTCTTTGTATTTAAATGTTCTGAGTTGTGCTTCCTAGTATGGTGCCAATAATTAAAAAAACGTCTCGTAGCTTCAATGTTAGGGCTGACTTCAAAGATATGTTTGAAATAAAATGAACTGTAGTACCCTTTTATGGAAAGTTTAGAAATGATAGAATTCTTAAAGCTTTTAAGTAGACTCTTCTGATGTCTCAGTCTTTAGATTGTTTTCCCAGTATTTCTTACTTTGCTTATATAGTAATTTTACATTTTAAAGAAGGCTCTTCTAAGAAAATAGTACGTCTAAAGCTGTTTTGCCTTTTCTGATATCCATTGTTTTTAAAAATATGTTCTTGTGTATTAGCTTCTAATTTTTGTTTGGTTTGTTTTATTTATTTATTCTGACAGCCTAGACAGAACTATTATATTGAGAGTACACATAATTTGGTCATTGATTTATTTTAACCTCAAATGCACTTCATTTTTTTATTTTTAAAAGTTCTAATTATTATCTTGGTCTGTTTTTCCCCATGTTAAAAGTTGCTTGAAAATACTTAGTGGTATAACATTGATTTACTGTCTGAGAACTGTGATTTTTCTATGTAATCATAAAATTGTAGTTTAAAGAGATTTGTGTCCTTCATTGAGTCAGAGATTGAGTACTAAGGCTCTCAGGCTTTGGTAGTGTTATGTTGGTGGATCACTAGGCTAACTCACTGTTTCTCAGGGCCAACACCACTTGCTTAGAGCCTTCTTTGTCCAAGGAAAGCTTTGTGTATTATTAGTTTTGCCCTTAGAAATATAGGTTGGCATTGGGAAAATCATAACAATGGAGGTGGTATCTTCAGACTGAAGATTGCAAATATCAGACTATCTCCTTTCTGCTTTTGATAGGAGGCCCCCATAGTAAAGTATGTTTTAGGTTTTTTTGTATTATAAACATGTGACATTTCATATTTTCAATATTGGCTGTAAGCTACAGCTTATTATAATAAGACTCCTTAAAATTGAGTGTGGGATCGATCTTTAATTTTATCTTTTCTCATTAGTGCCTCAGATACAATGCTAAATAAAACAGACTTTCTTGATATGAAGTGATTGTGCTTATAAATACTTCCTTTTTCTTTAAGCTTTTTCTGTTTTTAACTTGCTAAACTTTTCATTGTTATAAAATTAAAAGGAATAAATACGGTCAGGTCACGTTGGGTACTATGTTGGCCTTACTTCTGTGTGCCACACCTTCATGATCCCATACAGCAAGGAGGCTACTTAAGAGATCTGCAGTCTCAGTTCTGATTTGGAAAATATAGCATCTGTTCTTTAAATGATGCACTAGGAAAATCAAGGGAATACAAAATGCCTGGTCTCGAGCTTTCAATTACACAGACATTAAAGGCTGGAGAGGTGGTTTAACTGTTAAGGCACTTTGCCTGTGAAGCCTAAAGACCTAGGTTTGATTCCCTAGTACCCATGTAAGCCAGATGCACAAGGTGGCACGTGTCTGGAATTTGTTTGCAATGACTGGAGGCACTGGCATGCCCATTCACTTTGTCTCTCTCTTTCTCTCTGTCCAATAAATAAATCTTTAAAAATGCATTAAAATATTCTAGTATGAAAAATTATGTAATAATATAGGAGAACCTGGCATATATGCATAGTAGCAAATGAGTAGTAGAAATAATTCCTTTGAGAATCCAGACCTACAAATCAGAAGAGCCAGGAATAGTGGTGCACCTCTGTAATCCTACCACTCAGGAGGCTGACAGGACTATTGCAGTGAGTTGAAGGTCATTTTGGGCTATGTAGTGAGTTCCAGGCCATCCTGGGCTGTAAAAACAATAGCAACCAAAAAAAATAAAAGCAGAAAACCATAGTAGTTCATTTTTAGACATTTGTAAGTATGAGTTGAAAATATTTGTATATAAGTATAGTGCTCTGTATACTGTCTTCTCTCAGTACCCCATTTTATGCCTCATATCTACACTGTTTCTCCCTCTAGATTGGGCAGTCATATTAATGAATTTCCAACTTGTGCAAGCATATAGCAGAAGCTGTTGCTCCTATCTAAATGTTTGGGACAGGAAGTGTTTCACAATTCAGATTTTGTAATACTTCCAGATACATAATGAGATAACTTGGCTGGTAGAACCCAAGTCTAACACAAAACTCATTTCTCTTTCATATACATTCAATAAACATAACCTGAAGGAAATTTATTTTTTTATTAACTTTTGATTGATAATTTCTATACATGTATATAAGTATTTTGGTCATAGTCCCTTCCCATTACCTCCTTTCTTATTCCTCTTCCCCATCTCCCTTCCACTGAACCCCTTCTTCCCAACTAGTACCCCTTCTACTTTGATGTCTTTTTTTGTGTGTGTATCAGTGAGACAAACTGACCCATTGAGTTTAATTAGGGTAACCTTGTATGAGTGTGGGTGCACAGCACATGCAATATACCAGTGGCTATACCACTGCGAAAAATGTTTCCCACTTCCCTAGCAACCATTAACTGCCAGTGACTCTTGGAGAGAGGAATGGAAGCCTCATGTTCACCATCATACATGACATAATATTGTGCAGATATGACACTGGCTATTAGGTCATGAGTGTAATGGCCATGCCATGTTCAAAAGAGAGTTCCACAGCATGCCCCTCCCATCCTCTGGCTCTTGCATTCTTTCTGCCCCTCTTCTACAGTGTTCTCTGAGCTTTGGGTTGGGAGATAGAGATGTCTCATTTTGTGCTGAGAACTCCACGGTCACTTACTCTCAACACTAGGATGAGTTCTGAGTCTCCCAGTTGTCACTGTCAACTGCAAAATGGAGCTTCTCTAACCAAAGGTGACAGCAGTACTAATTTATGGACATAAACATTTAGAAGGTAATTTGATGAGTATGACATCTCTATATAGCCATATAACAGTAGTACCTTACCTATCAGAGCCTATGACCTCTCCAGCATAGGTTTTGACTATGTTTTCAGTACTCGACATTAATTCCCTCCCATGGAGTGGGCTTCAAATCCAATCAGAAAGCAATTATTTACCCCATAACAGTCATGGCAATATTGCACCAGTAGATATATCTTACCTGGCTAGTTGGTTATGTAGGTTGTTCATTCCTGGGTAAGATAGTTGATGACTTTTGTGCCCCTGGCAACTAACCTACCACCTTTTATACACTATTTAGAATATTTTTATGTAGTATATTATAAGTTAAGGAGTCTAGGAGGGTTGTTTTTTCTGTTGGGGATGGTGAATAAACTTGTGTTACTGCATTTTGACCCTGTCACCTGAGGTCAGGTATAGAATTTTCTACTTGTAGGATCATGTGGGCAATGAAAAAGTATTTTCTGGAGTATTATAGATTTTGGATTTCATATTGGAGATTCACAACCTCCACAATGCTTTTCTTGTAATAGGTATTCAAATCATATTGGGAATGAGTAAGCATACAAAGTATATTACTGTGTTAGATTTAATGTCAGCCTATAGCAAACTGTCTTTTTTGTGAAATAGGCTGCATCAGAAATGACTTAGTGGTTGTAATGAAAATATTAGATACCCCACTTTTGTCCAAAATGGAAAATTTTATGTTTCAGGGCATAAAGTCTGTTTTGAAGATTTATTAAAAATGACTATATAACTTTTTTGTAGATGAGGCTTTGGAAGATATATAGGAACATTTTGAATAACTTATTTTTATAGTTTTTACCATACTTCCTCCTTGGAAGAATAGATGAGTTTTAGTATGTTTTCTTATTTCAAATGCAATATGAATGAAATATATTTTTTATAAAAAATAAGTCAGCATAAAGTTTTGCTTTATTTAGATACTAACTTTAATTTTTCTTTTTTCCCAACTTCAGGTTATATGTCCTAATTCTTTACAATGCATGATGCATACAATAGGGTATCTCTTTCCTCCTGATTTCTGTTATTATTATAGGTAATGATGTATTTAAGTGATAGAATTCTATACATTTTAAAAATATATATTTTATTTATTTATTTATTAGAGAGAGAGAGAAAGAAGGAGGTAGAGAGAGAGTGAGAGAGAATGGGCAAGCCAGGGCCTCCAGCCAGTGCAAATGAATTCCAGATGCATGTGTCTCCTTGTGCATCTGGCTTATGTGGGTCCTGGGGAATTGAACCGGGGTCCTTTGGCTTTGCAGGCAAGCACCTTAACCACGAAGCCATCTTCTCCAGCCCAGAATTCTATACAATTTTTAAGAGCAATATAGAAATTTATCCAGAAAGATAGTCACATGTTAATGATAAAACCAAGTTATAAAAAGTGTAATTACATTCTTTTTAAATACTCTGGTGAGAGAGCTTACATACACATGCTAAAGTTCATGATTATCACTAAGAGGCTGGTATACAGGACTTTAATTCTGTAATTTCAGCATTTCTATATTATCTGAAGTTTTTCCACTGAAAGCATGCTGACTTTTAGTTGAAACAATTTGATTATTTAGAACCAGGGATCAGAATTTAAAACTGTAGGTTACTGCAACTTTAGGAAGTATTTCTTTTCAACTTTTCCATTTCATTGAGTTTTTTAAAAAATTATTTATTTTTTATTTGAAAGAGGCAGATAGAGAATGGGCGTACCAGGGCCTTCAGCCACTGCAAACAAACTCCACACCCATGTACCACCATGTGCATCTGGCTTATGTGGGTACTGGGAAATCGAACCTGGGTCCTTAGGCTTTGTAGGCAAGTGCCATAACCACTAAGCCATCTCTCCAGTCATCACAGAGGTTTTATTTTGTTTGATTGTTTTTTGTTTTCCCTATAGATAATGTCTGTCTCTAGCCTAGAAGGACCTGGAGTTCACTATGTAGCCCCAGGCTGGCTTCAAACTCACCTCTTACCTCTGCCTCCTGAGTACTGGGATCAAGGTGTAGGCCACCATAGCAGCTCATTCACTGAATTTATTTGAGGCTGTTTTTGTCAAAATAGTGGACTTAGTTCTAGTAGTCAAATAGGATTGTAAGGCTTCTAAAGAGGAGGATTAAGTCTCTACTCCACTTCTGTCCAATAGAATGACTTTTCCCCTGGACAAATTTCAATCACATTAGATGTTTCTCTTGGCCATCCTTTTAAAAAATATTTTATTTGCAAGCAGAGCAAGGGAATGGAATGGGCATGCCAGGGCTTCTAGCCACAGCAAATGAACTCCAGATGCATGTGCCACTTTGTGCATCTGGCTTATGTGGGTCCTGAGGAATCAAACCTGGGCCATCAGGCTTTGCAAGCAAGCACCTTGAACTTCTGAGCCATCTCTCTAGCCCTGGTATTTCTTTTACTTAACCATATTTATTGGTATTTTTTTTAGAGGGTCTCGCCATTTTGCCTAGGCTGACCCAGAGCTCAAGATCCTGTTGCCCGAACCTCGCAAGTGTGGGATTCCAGGCACACATACCACCACTTCTGCCCTCTTTGACTTTATATTATGATGTGTGATATGAACTTCCTATTATGGTAGATGTAGATTTAGCTCTATAATGCCTTTCTTTAAATACCCTTCAAATGACAATTTATTAAATTCCTACAAAGTTTTATACATTATTATGCTATGTTTATTGTTGAATAAAAAGATACACCATGCTTTAGGTCCCTTTATATTTGCTTAGCTGGATTTGGCCTTAGCTAGATCCTGTGAGTGGTTCTGGTACATGAAACTGTGGTTGGCAGAATTATGGCTCCACTAAACTGATGAATATGTTAGGTTACATGACAAGCATAATGGTAATCAGCAGACCTCAAATAAAGAGATTGTTCTGGATGATGTGAACACAAAGGTGTTTAGGAGGAGGGAAGCTAAAGAGATTCAAAGAAGAGACTACAGAAGAAGGGAAAGATGGATGCTATATAGCTGACCTTGAAGATGGAGGAAATGGGGCCAAGAACTGAGGAACACTTGTGGCTTCCTGGAGCTGGGAAAGGCAAGAAAAACGATTCTCCCCTATTGCCTGCAGACAGGAACAGCTCTGCTGATGCCCAGATTTCACCCATGCCAGATGTCCTACCTCTAGTCCTGTAAGATAAGAACTCAATGTTTTAAGCCACTGAGTTGACAATAATTTATTACTGCTGCAATAACAACTAATAGAGGTACCTCTGAATTCTCTCCCCTTGAGATATGGTAGCTGGCTTTTTGTATGCCCTTATCAGTCAGGCATTGGCTACAGTGTGCACTCAAAACTTGGAATGGGTCACCTCCCAGCCTGGAAGGCACTGTCCTCATGAGAGTAATTCTCAGGATCAGGTAACTGTCAACCAGTACTAGAGCTGGCCACTAAGTACATTACCCCAATGAACGAGATCTCGATAAGGCACCAACAGCCTCCACCACAGTAGGAAACCTAAGCCAACACTGCATATGTCAAACAGTTATGTCTGCTTGGGTAGCCAGAGAGGAAAGGCAATAAATATAGCACTAAATTATTTGGAGTTGTTTAAAATCCTTGTATTATTCCGAAATATTAACTTCACACTTCAAATTGAATATGCATGCATGTTAAAATTTTAAGGGCAATCCTTAATATTGTTACAAATACATTATAAATAAATGATCTACTCCAAATGAAGGCAAGAAAGAAGCACAAGGAAAGTAGGGTAAGTAGAGAGCACTTAACAAGATGAAAATAAATTCACTTATATTGATAATCACATTTGAAAAGAAAATGAAACAGAGCCTAGGGAGATGGCTCAGTGTTTAAGAGTGTTTACTATGCAGGTATGAGGTCCTGATTTTGATCCCTCATATTCATGTAAAAAACCGAGCATAGCCACAAATTCCTATAACACTAGTCTTTAGGAGTGTGGAAACAGCAGAATTGTTAGTGCTCACTGGCCAGCCAGTCTGACCAAAAACAGCTCCAGGTTTGGAAAGACTCCTTCTCAAGGAAACAACACAAAAGAATGATGGAGGAGGGCACCTTATGTTTTCTGACCTCTGCACACGTGTGCATGGGACACATGTGCACACACTATACATATATACAGCATACATGCTACACACACATGCAAAAATAAAAAGAGGAACAAACTTCAAAACATGATTCCCCCCCCCCCCAGCAGTTTTACTGTAGCCCAGGGTGACCTGGAACTCACCCAAAGCTGCCCTCAAACTCACAGCGATCCTCTTACCTCAGCCTCCTGAGTGCTGGGATTAAAGGCGTGTGCCACCATGCCCAACACACAAAGGGATTTTATATAAACATTCTATGTAGAATTATTATTCATAGAAAAGGAAATGATTATAAAACCGACTTCATCTTTCAATGGAGAATTCACCACACATAAAAATGAATAATGCCTCTTTTTAAAAATTTCAGTGCTTGGGCCCAAACTCAAGACCTTGCATATGATGGGCAATCTCTTTGCTATTGATCTGTATCCTTAGGCCTCTTAACTTTTTTTTTAATCCCCCCACTCCCAATCTAAACTTGGTACCTGCTGATTCTTATATCTATCATCTTTCTTTTTAGTTAAACTTTTCTTGAGAAATGCTCTCAGGGTGTGGGAGTTACATTTGCATGTTCTTATGTGTCTTAAAATACTTTGTTCTCATACAATTCATGGCCCACAATTTCTAACTTTCTGTCTTTCTCAATTTCTCCCTCCCTCCTTACACTTACTCATGATTGAACCTAGGGTCTCAAACTCGACCCCTGAGCTCCAGCCCCTTTCACTTATAATTTTAAAGAGATTATCTCATTGTATTTTAGTAGATGATGGTTCATCATGGCAGACTAGTTTTAACCCTTTATGGGTAAACTTTGCTTTTCTATGAAAGCGTTGTGGGATTTTTACTACCACTTTCGAGTTTGAAAATTTTGGGCTTATCTCCGAATTTTTTTAAAAATTTATTTGAGAGAGCAAGAGACACAGAGACAGAGAGAGAAGGCAGCTAGAGAGAGAATGAGCATGCCAAGGCCTCCAGCCTCTGCAAACAAACTCCAAATGCATGTGCCACCTTGTACATATGGCTTATGCAGGTCCTGGGGAATCCTTTGGCTTTGCAGACAGGCACCTTAACCTCTCTCCAGCCATTATCTCTGAATTTTTAATAACTCAATTAAAGAGATTATAAACTGCATGCTACTGTCCTTTTGTGAGGCATTCTTGTCATTACACACACATACACATAACTAACATTTAAAAACCAAGGTCAGGGGCTAGAGAGGTGGCTTAGCTTCTAAGGCGCTTGCCTGCAAAGCCAAAGGACTCAGGCTCAATTCCTCAGGACCCATGTAAGCCAGATGCTCAAGGTGATGCAGGCATGCGGGGTTCGTTTTCAGTGGCTATAGGCCCTGGCATGCCCATTCTCTCTCTCTCTCTGAAACAAATAAATACAAAATATTAAAAAATAAAAAAAACAAGGCCAGTTGGATTGAAACTTATTCCTTTGATTTGCAAGATCAAGAGCCCTCAAACTCTCAGTAAACCAGAGACTCAGAATCATGATAAATGAGTTGTGATGATTAATCTTGTTTATCAACTTGATAGGATTTAATATCACCACGGAAAGGAAACAGATCCCTGGGCATGACTTTGAGGGAATTTCTAGATTAGACTAATTAAGGTGGAGAGACCCTAAATGTGGATGACACCATTGCATGGACTGCATACGAACAAGAAGGCAAGCTAGCATCAGTATTCATTTCTCTGCTTCCTGGCTGTGGATCAAATGTGACCAGATACTTCTTGCTCCTGCTGCCATGTCTTCCTGCTATGATGGACTATATCCCCTTGAATTACAAACTGAAGTAAACCCTTCCTCCTTAAATTGCTTTCTTCAGCTATTGGATCACAGAGCAGAGAGAAAAGTAAACTAATACCACAGTGTTTTTTTTTTTATATCACACTCATTAGGTTCTCTCATTTTGAAGATTTGTGTCTCTGCTTCAAAGAAATTGTACTAAAAAATAAACAAGGAAAAAGAAGAGAAAGAGAGAAGGAGAAAGAAATAAAGGAAGGGAGGGAGGTAGGGAGAGAAGAAGGCAGGCAGGCAGGCAGGAGAGCTGGTATAGTGGTTCATACCTGGAATCCCAGTACTTGGAAGGCTGAGGCAAAAGAATTTCTGTGGGTTTGGTGACAGCCTGAGATACATAGAGAGTTCCAGGCTAGCCTGAGCTATACAAAAGGACTTTATCATGGGGGAAAAAAAAAACCTAACAAAAATATTTAGCCAGAGTCAGGCATGGTGCTGCAGGCCTGTAATCTCAGCACCCAAGGTGTAGAGGCAGGAAGGTCACTAGTTAAGTTATCTTGGGCAGCATTGTGAGTTCTAGACCAGCCTGGATACATAGTATCACCCTGTCTCAAAACAAGCATAAAGCAACTAGACTTTATTTTTCACAATAGTTTTAAATTGACTGAAATTTATATATTAAAAATAAATACAGTGAGCAGGGGCTGGAGTGGTAGCTCAGCAGTTAGAGGCACTTCTTCCCAAAGCCTGATGGCTGGGGTTCAATTCCCAGTACCCACATAAAGCCAGATCACAAAGTGGCACATGTGTCTGGAGTTTATTTGCAGTGACAGGAGGTCCTGACATGCCCATTCTTTCTCTCCTTGCAAATAAATAATAAATAAATATTAAGAAAAAAAACAGTGAGCAGATAGAGACTTGGCATATATCTTTCCTTATATGAAATATAGTTACTCCTACTACTAACATCTAACATTACCATGATACATTTGTTAGAGTTAATGAATTGTTATTTATGCATTATTAATAACTAAAGTCCATACTTTTTTCAGATTTAGTTTTTATCTAATATCCCTTTTATTTCTCAGGATCCATCAAAAACACTGCATGACTTTTTGCCTTTATGTCCCCTTAGGGTTTGTTTGTTTTTTTGGCTTTGAAAACTTCTCTTATTTTTTTAAGAATTTATTTATTTGAGAGAGAGGAAGGAGAGAAAGAGGCAGATAGAGAGTAAGAGAGAGAATGGGCATGATCGAACTCCAGATGCATACACCACCTTGTGCATCTGGCTTATGTGGGTCTTGGGGAATTGAATCTAGGTCCTTTGGCTTTGCAGGGACAAGCACTTTAAACACTACATCATTTCTCTAGCCCTCAACTTCACTATTTTTGATGACTTTGACAACTAAGAAAATACTTGTTAGCTCAGCACTACATGGAACATTGCTATCACCCCCTTCAAGGCTCAGGAAACATTACAGAAGAGGAGGCAGAAAGAATGTAAGAGCTAGAGGATGGGGAGTGTAGAGTACTTGGTCATCCAGACACAATGTGCCCATTACATTCATGTTCATGACTTGACAGCAGATGTGTTACTTGCAAAGGTCTGCACAATACTATGCCCATCAACATTTCATCATGGATGACAGAAGTGGGCACAAATGCAAAAACACCAAAATAGAAGAGAGATTTGTTGGAAAGAGGAAAAGGTTCACTGGAAGGGAAGATGGGAACAAAAGAAGGTAATGGAGCAGATTATAATCAATAAATATTATGTACATGTTTGCAAACTATCAATAAAAAAGAAAATACTGGTTAGGTATATTATCAAATGGCCTTCTACTGGAATATCTCTGATGTTTTTATCTCATGGTTAAACTAGACTTTGGAGCTTTGAGGAGGAAGACCACAGAAATAAAATGCCATTTTTATCATATCACATCATACGTACATAATGTGGCTGATCGTTGACCTTCCTGGGTTACCTGGCTGAGGTCATGTTTGTCAGGTTTCTATACTGTAAAATTACTCTTTCCTATTTTCTATCACTGTGCTCATTAGAAGGAAATTTAAATAACTCATGCTTAAAGAGCATAAAATTATGCTTCAGTGTGGAGTAGCAGCATAAGTTATTATAATTCTGTATGAGAGATATGTTTCTCCCACATTAATTATCTCAGTTTGAACTCATGGATACTTATTTTGTGTTTTAAGTTATAATCTGATATTGCTCTATTTTGAGGCTCAAATTGTTTCAGTCTTGTCAGTTGGGAGCTTCTTCCTTGGCTCCTGTGGCCCTTTGACATGCCTACAACCATATATTTAGCAAATCATAGTTTAGTAGTTTGATTATTTTTCCCTCAGCATAGTGTCTATCCTTTACTGTATGTTGGAGCACCTATTTTTTCCCATCATAAATTTTATTTCATTATTTTTTTTTCAAGGCAGGATCTCACTGTAGCCCAGGCTGACCTAGAACTCACTCTGTAATCCTAGGCTGGCCTTGAAATCACAGTGATCCGCCTACCTCAGCCTCCTATGTGCTGGTATTAAAGGCGTGTGTCACCACACCTGGCCTACCCACCACAAAGTTTAAAATATTTTCCATCTGTTTTATTTTTGCCCTGGGTCATAGGAGAGTTACTTAATTTTACTTTCCCCCAATGTGTGCTCTTGTAAGTTAGTTTTATCATTTAGCCTGTTCATTATATGTAAACCAACAATTATTTATTTTCTCAGAGCTCTCCCTGTGTCTCTTAGATGGTTATTTTTTATTGCAATCTGTATATTTCTTTTTTCCCTTCCCCTTGGCACTCAAACTGAAAGCCTTGTGCATGGTAGGCAAGTGCTGTACTACTGAGTTATAACCCAGCTACAGTCTATAGTTTTCTCTAAACTGAAATACCCATTTCTATAGTTCACTAGTTCTCTTTTGAATACAGGTTTCCTCATAGATCTAGCAATTCATGGGTTTCTTTATCTTTATGAATAGCAGGACTCTTTGCCTAATATAGGCAGCTAGAATGGATTTATTTTGTAGCAGTTCTGGTCTGCTTTCCTGAAAGGTGGCAGTGGTGGTTTGATTCAGGTGTTCCCCATAAACCTGTGTTCAGAATTCTAGGTTCCCAGCTGGTGGCAATTTGGCAATTGAAGCCTCCTGGAGGCAGTGTGTTGTTGGGGGCGGGCTTATGGGTATTATAGCCAGCTTCCTCTTGGCAGTGTTTGGCACACTCTCCTGCTGCTGCTGTCCACCTGGTGTTGGCCAGGAGGTGATGTCCACCCTCTGCTCATGCCATTGTTTTCCCCTGCCATCGTGGAGCTTCCCCTCAAGTGTGTAAGCCAAAATAAACCCTCTCCTCCCACAAGCTACTCTTGGTTGGGTGTCTCCTGCCAGCAATGTGAAGCTGACTGCAGCAGTGGCTCAGGTCCTTTTTCTTTTTTTTAAATCATTGTTGTGAAATTTACAAGTAAAACTATGTGATTAAGGTGTACAATGTGAAATTTCAGGGTATTATGCATCATGCTATGGCTAAATTGAACTAATTGACATATGCATTTCCTCACCTTTTTTTTGTAGTAAGATCACTTGAAATCTACTCTGTTGGCAATTTTCAAGTAGACAGTGCATTATTACTAAATGTATTCCATATGCTATACAAAAGATGTTTTCAACTTATTCCTCTGACCTGCACTTTTGAGTTTAGACTCTGCTTTCTCCTCCAGTCTATTCCTTCTGCTTCTTAAATTTCATGAAAAGTTTGGTTTGTGTATGGCACCTTTGTTTTCTAGCATCATTAGGAGTTTGTTGTTATTTTTGTCTTATTAATAGTGCTGGGGATCAAATTTAGGGCTTCCCATATGCTAAACAAGTGCTCTACCCCTGAACTACATTCCTAGCCACCCTTTCAGGTTTTTTATAAAAACCTCTTATTATGTTAACTCCCAAATATATCTAAAAGTGGAGGTAATCATATAATGAAATCTATGTACCCATCATTCAGCTTCAATAATTATCAACATATGCCCAATCTTATTTCAGCTACATTCTCCTACTAACTCTAACCAACCCCACAAATTATGTTGAAATGGATCCCAGATATATCACCTTACTAGTAAATACTTCTTAATGCATCTCTAAAACATAAAACTTTTTTAAAAAGAGTATTACTGTCATTGAAGCACAAAGTTAACAAAATAATCCCTTGATAGTATCAAATATCCTTGGGGTTCCAGTTTTCCCAATTATCTCAATTTTTTCTTCTTCTTGCAGTTGTTTTTTTTCCAAATCAGAATCTAAACATGGTTCATATATTGTATTTTGTTGCTGTTAAGTTTTTTTAATATTTTATTTTTATTTACTTATTTGAGAAAGCTAGGGAGAGAGAGAAAGAGGCAGCAACTACAAGCAAACTCCAGACACATGCACCACCTTGTGCATCTGGCTTATGTGGGTCCTGGGGAATTGAACCTGGGTCCTTTGGCTTTGCTGGCAAGCACCTTAACCGCTAAGCCATCTCTCCAGCCCTATTTTTAAGTTTTTAAAAAATTTTTTAAAGTATGTATTTATTTGCAAGGAGAGAGAAAGAAAGAGAAAAAGAGAATGGGCATACTAGGGCCTCTATCCACTGCAAATGAACTCCAGATGCATGCACCACTCTGTGCATCCGGCTCTATGTGGGTACTGGAGAATCAAACCCTGGGCCATTAGGTTTTGTGGGCAAATGCCTTAACCACTATGCAACCTCTCTAGCCCTGTTGTTAAGTTTCATAATTTGTTTTTTTATTAACAACTTCCATAAATATAAACAACATAGCATGCTCATAGTCCCCTCACTTTTACCTTCCCCCTCTCTCATACCCATACATCAACATAATAAAGGCAATATACAACAGACCTAAAGCCTATATCATACTAAATAGGGAAAAACTCAAAGCATTCCCATTAAGTAGTTAGGCAGGGGTGCCCACTATCATCACTACTTTTCAACATAGTACTTGAAGTCTAAGCTCAAGCAATAAGACAAGAGAAGAAAATAAAAGGGATACAAATTTGAAAGGAAGAAGTCAAACTAGTCCTATTTGTAGATGACATGATACTATACCTAAGAGATCAAAAAAGTCCATCAAAAAATTCATAGAAGTCATAAATGCTTTCAGCAAAGTATCAGGATATAAAGCCAACACACACACACACACATACACTGGCCTTCATACATATCAATGACAACAATATGGAAAAAGAAATCAGAGAAGCTGCCCCTTTTATAATAGTCACAAAAAGATCAAATACCTTGGATCTCCCTAACCAAGGAAGCAAAAGACCTATACAATGAAAACATAAAAACATTGAAGAAAGTACTGGAGGAAGACATGAGAAGGTAGAATGACCTTCCATGCATAATATTGTTAAAATGACCATCCTACCAAAAGTAATATACAGATTCAATGCAATTCCAATCAAAACCCCAGCAACCTTCTTTACAGACTTAGAAAAAAAAAGTCTCAAATTCATATGGAAGCAAAAAAGGCCTCAGATAGCCAAAAATGTACTTAGCAAAAGGAACACCTCTGGTGGAATCATCATACCTGATTTCAAGCTATACTACAAGGCAATAGTAATAAAAACAGCATGGTACTGGCACAAAAATAACCACATAGATCAATGGAATAGAACTGAAGATTCAGGTATGAGTACCAGTAATTACAACTACCTGATTTTGACAAAGGGGCCAAAAGCACTCACTGGAGCAAAAACAGCATCTTCACCAAATGGTGCTGGAGAACCTGGGTAGCCACATGTAGAAGATTTAATTTGGAACCCCCTCCTCTCACCTTGCACTTAAATCAACTCCAAATGGAACAAGGACCTCAATATAATACCTGAAACCCTAAATCAATTAAAAGAGAGCTTACGCTCTCAAATAAATAAATAAAAATGAACACAAAAAGAAAAAGAAAAACCAAACATATATATATATATATATATATATATGTATGTATTAAAAAAAAAAAAAACAAGCCGGGTGTGGTGGCACACACCTTTAATCCCAGCACTCGGGAGGCAGAGGTAGGAGGATTGCTGTGAGTCCAAGGCCACCCTGAGACTACATAGTGAATTCCAGATCAGCCTGAGCTAGAGACCCTACTTCAAAAAACCAAAAATAAAAAGAGAGAGAGAGAGAGAGAGAGAACTTACGGAGAACACTGCAAGCTAGGCATAGAGAAAGACTTTCTGAACAAAACTCCAGTTATCCAGGGACTTAGGCAAATACTCAACAATTGGGACCTCATGAAAATAAAAAGCTATTGTACAGATAAGTAAACCATCAACAGAGTCAATAGACAACCTGCTGAATGGAAGAAAATCTTCACTGGCAATACCTCCAACAAAGGTTTAATATCTGGAATCAACAAAGAACTCCAGAACCTAAATAATAAAAAAAAAAATCAAGCTCCCCACTCAAAACAATGGGGTAGGGAATTGAATAGAGAGTTCTCAAAGGAAGAAATATAAATGGCCATTAAACACCTAAAGAGATGCTCAACATCTCTACTTCTAGGGAAATGCAAATTAAAATGACTATGAGATTCTATCTCACTCTAGTCAGGATGGCAACCATCAAAAAGTCAAATGACAGCACATGCTGGCGTGGTTGTGGGGAAAGAAGAACCCTCATCCACTGCTGGTGGGAGTGCAAACTTGTACAGCCCCTATGGCAATTAGTATGGAGACTCCTCAAAAGGCTGAAAATAGAACTGCCATTAGATCCAGCTATACCTCTTTTGGTCATATAGTCTAAAGACTCTACTATATACCACAGAGACACTTACTAAATCATTTTTTTAGATGCATTATAGTTTAATTCTGTTTATGAAGGGAACTTCTTGAATCTGTGATTCTAAACTATAATGCCAATTTTCTTTACCTTTCACAGGAATTTATTCACTGCCAGTGTCTACCATGATTTTGCTTATGATGCTGCTCTTATTCACAATAGCCAGGAACTGGAAGCAGCCCAGATGCCCATCAACAAGTGAATGGTTAATGAATATGCATATACACACAATGGAATTATACTCAATGGTAAGGAAAAATAAGCAATCCAATTTGCAGACAAATGGAAGGACTTGGAAAAAAACGTCATGCTGAGTGAGGTCTCACAGGCTCAGAAAGAAAAACGCCACATTACTTCTCTCAAACGCAGTTCTCAATCTGGTCTAGCATCACTTAATTGTAAGCCATGATAAATATTTACAATATGGATATGGCATTAGAATGAAGATAGGAAAAGTGGAAAATAGGGAAGTGAGAAACAGCTTCTGGACAAGTCAGTGATTAGCAAAAAGAAAGTTCTAGGGGTAAAGAAAGGGGGAGAGTGGGAGGAATACACAAAACTAATGGCAACATGAATCAATCCCATAGAAACTTTCTTTGGGATACTACTCTACAAGTCATTACTCTTAATAAGAGAGAGGGGGATGCAAACAGAAGAGCTCCATGAAAAGTGGAGAAAGCATTGACCTAAAACCATGGGTCCTGGCTGGTAATTCCCAGGGCTGGAATTGGGATCCTATGGAGACCAAGATTATGGACTTCAATGAGAAGCTCCCACTAGTCTTTGGCCAAAAGTGAGGCTATGTCCATCAAAATCTCTCGAAATTAACAATGCTTATCCCCTTTAATCTATCCTGATCTCACTCACTGTGGGAGAATCTGTTTTTCTTTTCCAGAAAGCAGTGAGAATCAAGGACAACCAAAATCTATCAACAAGACAAGAATAGATAGCTGATTACTTGGCAGGAGATGAACCATCCCTCAAACATCAGTTAGGACCCAGGTGAAACAACAGAGGAATAATTGAGATGAGCAAGAGTGATGCTTCCATGGTGAACCTGACAATCTGCAACAGGGTGATGAGGCAGACACTGAGGATACTCAAAACACACCAAAGCAGAAATCCAGAAGCTGCTGAGAACTCAACACTAAAGTAGACTTAAAGCACACCCACCAAGGCTCAGGAAATTTTATGAAAGAGGGGGCAGAAAGAATGTAAGAGCCACAGGGTGGGAGGAAATATCTAAAGGCATTGCACACCTCCCACAATGACTGACTGCTGCTCTCACAGCCCATAACCCATAATTCCATGGAGAATACCAGCAATCTCACTAAGGAGGGCTCTCAGTGGAGTGGAGGCAGGGAGGAGGGAAATAATGGTATCAAAACATGATGTGTCCATATAAAATTTCTATGTAATAAAAAAAAAAAAGAAGGCTGGGCGTGGTGGCACACATCTTTAATCCCAGCACTCAGGAGGCAGAGGTAGGAGGATCACCATGAGTTCAAGGCCACCCTAAGACTTCATAGTGAATTCCAGGTCAGCCTGGACTAGAGCAACACCCTACCTTGAAAAACCAAAAAAGAAAAAAAAAAGGAAGATAAAAAAGGGGGGAGGTCATGTATGCAACCTTTTAATAAAAAAACAATAAATTAAAAAACCTTTTTTACTAACAACTTCCATAAATATAAACAATATACCATGATCATAATCTCCTCCCACCACCTTCCCTGTTTCCACTTCTCAAATCTCCCCCTCCACTGAATCCCTTCTTCCCAACTAGTCTCTCTTCTATTTTGATGTCATCATTTTTTTCCTCCTGTTATGCGGGTCTTGTGTAAATATTATCAGCCACTGTGAGATCATGAATATCAAGGCCATTGTGTACCCGGAAGACAGTAAGTACTCCTCGCCTTCCTTTGGATTTTACATTCTTTCTGCCACCTCTTCCATAAAGGTCCCTGAGCCTTGCAGGGTGAGATAGAGATGTTTCAGTGCTGAGCACTCCACTGACACTTCTCAGCACTTTGGTGAGTTTTGAGTCACCCAAGTTATAATTCTCTTTTAATTTATTCAGCTCATTTCCTTTTTTGAGTTTCCTTTCAATTTACTTGTTGAAGAAACCAGGTCATGTAGAATCTCTCTGTTTTGGAGGTGTCTGATTACATCTTGCTGGTGTTAGTTAACATGCTCTTTGTCCTTTATATGGCCCGTAAATTGGTAGTTAAAGTCAATAAAGATAGTGAGATTATGCTTCATTGTTTTCTAAGAATATTTCATGGGTGTTTACTTAATGTTGGATCACAAGAAGTAATATACATGGATGATTATTTCACTTTATAAGGTACTAAGATTTTCAGTGGCTTCTGGTGATATCAGCCTAAGTCAGCTATTATACAACTTTCCACTATTTTGTAACTTACCTTTCAATACCCATTAATGATCATTACCTACATCTATTAGTTCATTAGAGGATAGAAAATATCAATGTTCTCAGCTAATTATTTGCTCTTGAACAAATCATGTATAAGCTTGAATTGTTTTAGAAAAAAATTCAATTGTTTGTTAGTACTTTTACCACAAGAAAGGCAAGATATCAAAATTCATATGAAATACATACATTTTTTCAAACAAATGCAACTTACCAAAATTTATTTTAAAAATAGAAACTGAATAAAATCCAAAGATTCTTATATCTATCATTGAAGTTAAATGCACAATTTAGTCTTTCATAAAGTAAACTAGGCCCAGGTGGTTTTAATGGTGAATTCTCCCAAAACATTTAAAGAAGAAATAATGCCATTTTTAACTCAAACTTTTCCAGGGGGTGGAGATATAGCTCATTTAATAAAGTTCTTGCTTTGAAAGCATGAGGGTCTGAGTTGGACCCTTAGTACCTATGAGAAAATGTCATGTATGATGGTTTGTGCCTGTAATCCCAGCACTGGGGAGATGGAGACAAGAGGATGCTTGAGGCTCACTGGTCAGTCAGCCTAGCTGAATGGGTGAGCTCCAAAGAGAAAGTCTATCTTAAAGGAGGTGAACAGCCTTCCTAAGGATAATACCCCATGTTGTCCTCTGCCCTCTGCATACATGCTCATATGCATGCACATTCACTACACACATAAAAACAAATAAAATTTGGGCTGGGGAGATGGCTCAGCACTTAACAGTGCTTGGTTATAAAGTCTACCTACTCAAGTTCAATTCCCCAGTACACACATAAAGTCAGAGGCACAAAGTAATGCATGTGTCTGGAATTATCTTGCAGTGGCAAGAGGCCCTGGTGCATCCATACTCTCTCTCTCTCTCTCTCTTTGCTAATAAAAATAAAGTTAAAAAATAAAACATTTACAGAGAATAGGAATAGAAGAAACATTAACAAATTTACTTTATGAAGCTATCATAACTTTAATATCAACCATAAAAAAGACATTACTGAAAGGAAATTAGAGGCTACTATATCTCATGAACATAGACTCCAAAATCCTACAAAAAAATCATTACAAACAAAACCCAGTTACATCAAAACCAAGTGGGATTCATTTTAGGAATGCAAGATTAATTTAACATTTGCAACTGTGTTTCACCTCATCAGGATAACAGGCAGTTAGAAAATACCTTTGCTAAAAAGCATTGCTCCTCACATGGAATAACAGGGTAACTAACAGCCTCTGACTCTGTCTCCTTTACTTTGGGTCACCTGCTTACCTCTTCATGTTACTCAAGAAGTATCTGGCTAACCAACTTCATTCCCCTTCAAAGCTGAAAGCATAGACATACATCATTGTCTTAAACCCAAGTCACTTTGGATTCCAGCAACAGAAGAGCCTCCCAGGATAGAATACCCCTGCCCCAGATTAGAGTGATTATCTATGAAGGTGAGACTGAGACAGGAAGATAGGGTTGGACACTTAATAACTCTGGAACTCAACAACTAGGAAGGACTGTCCTGGATGTCCCAAAGTTATACAAATCCCATCCAGCAAACAAAGAAAAGTTGTCACCTACAAAAGATAGACCCACCCAAAACAGAACTCTCTTCCCTTTGGAATAAAATGCCTCCTCCCTAAAACGGGGTTCTTGAGCTCCATGCTTGTTCCAGTTCTGTGGGATGTATTCTATGCTTTTACTTTTATGAAAAATTTTTGAAATTTATGAAAAATTTTTGTTCATTTTTATTTATTTATTTGAGAGTGACAGAGAGAGAGAGAGAGAGAGAGAGAGAGAGAGAGAGAGAGAATGGGCGCGCCAGGGCCTCCAGCCACGGCAAATGAACTCCAGACGCGTGCGTCCCCTTGTGCATCTGGCTAACGTGGGTCCTGGGAAATCAAACCTCGAACTGGGGACCTTAGGCTTCACAGGCAAGCGCTTCACCACTAAGCCATCTCTCCAGCCCAGCAATATCCTACTGGCCTGCGCCACCACAACTGGCTACTCTCACTTTTAATAAATAAATAAATACTTTATTATTATTACTCTATGTTTTTCTTAGTACTTTGTTCAAGATAAAAAGAACCTGAACATACCATTATGGGACACCTTGAGACTCCCTCTGTTAACAAGACCACACCCTGGAACCATAATGATCCCCTCAAGTGATGACCTTTCAGGACCAGAACTGTGACAATGATCAACTAGACCATACCTAGTCTAAGGCTGCCTAATTATGCATGCCTTTTAACCATTGCCTTTCTTTCTTTATTAAACCTAAAGCTCATGTTAGTACCCTGAAAATGGACTTAGGGTCCCTGGACTCTTTATTGGTTCTTATTCCTAATTTTGGCACATTGAATATATCTCTACTTTTCACCATCAATCACCTCTATAATTAGAATATTGGAATGCTTGGTTGAACCTACCTATCTGGCTGTGGGAACCAGGGATCTTCCTGAAAATTACAGTTGTATTAGCTGAGTAAAGGAGGAGAACACCATATTACCATTCATATGCACAGAAAAAAATTATAAAAATTAAGCAATTATTTGTGATAAAACAATAGAGCCAACAAACTAAGAAAAAAAGAGAACTTCTGAAGTCTGATGAAGGGTTTCTACAAAAAGCCTACAGCTAACATGATGCTTAATGAAATTCTGAGAGTTTGGAATGAGACCAAGTCTATTTTAACCGCTTCTATTCAGCATTGTATTGGAGGCTGTATCCAGAACTTTCGTTTTTCCAATCTGATAGGTGAGAAATAATGTTTTAGTGTAACTTTAATTTGCATCTCTTTTATTACCAGCAGGATGAGCATCTTTTCATATGCTCAAGGACCATTTGCATTTCTTTTTTCTTGAAAGGTGTGATCATTTCTCTTTCCCATTTTTCTAAGGGAAATTTTATATTTTAAACAAAGAACGAAAGGTATTAAACATTATCTGTGGTACATATTGCAATTACTTTCCCCAGTTTGTCATTTGTTAATTTCCTTGGTGTTTCTATGGTGTTTTGGCAGTTTTATTTTTCAATTTTATGTGATTAAATTTAGCAATATTTTTCTCTCCTTGCTTCTGATTTTTGAGTCCTTGTTAGTAAGGTTGCTTTTCTTTCTTTCTTTCTTTTTTTTTTTTTTTTTTTTGGTAAATAACAATTGAAGCATTCACCTATAAGTTTCTCTAGATATATAGGGCTTGAAGTTTTTACTTTTCATTCTCCTACTTTGAATCTGTGAGATCTCACTCACTGTTCTTTTTTGTATAGCTAACAAATTATTCTAAGATTGCTTATTTAAAAGGCAATCTTTCCTCTTTTGTATTGAGATGTCACCTTTATAATATGCCAAAATTCTATATGCAGGCAGGCCCAGTTTTGGCTACTCTGTTTATATATGAATACCCAATTTATTTTTTACTTTTATTTTTTGACCCAGAGTCTCACATATCCCAGGCTGGCTTTAAACACTACATAGCCAAAGATGACCTTTGAACTTCTGGTCCTCTTGCCTCCACTTTGCAAATACTGGGATTACAGGCATACACCATTATCCCCAGTTTAAGTGGTACTACAGATCAAACCTAGGGCTTTGTCCATGCTAGGCAAATACTCTAAAAAGTGAGCTTTATCCCCAGTCCTTGCACTTTGAATTAATGAGGCTTTAAAATGTTTTGTCTGGGGCTGGAGAGATGGCTTTGCAGCTAAGGCATTTGCCTGCAAAGCCAAAGGATCCCAGTTCAACTCTTCAGGACCCACGTAAGCCAAATGCACAGGGAGTGCATGCATCTGGAGTACGTTTGCAGTGGCTGGAGGTCCTGTTGCATCCATTCTCTCTCCCTCTCCCTCTTTCTCTCTCTCAAATAAATAAATAAAATATATTTTAAAAATGTTTTGTTTTGTTTAAAGAAAATCCTTTATGTTTTGAAGTGGAAATATAGAGGAATGCTTTATAATTTTAACAGGATAGAGTCTCAAAAGAACAACAAAATATACATACTATAAAGACAAAGGTAAACTTGACTACATTAATATTTAAGTTTTTTGACTTAAAATACATCATAAACAAGGTTTAAAATCATCATCACTGAAGGAGACCTAAAATGAACCCAACATGGCTCGGGGAAATTTGTGGAAGAGGGGACGGAAAGAATGTTAGAGCCACACATTGGGTCATAATACACAGAGACACTTCCTCCTACCCATAACTGATGACTAATCCCACAATGCATGACCCATATACCCCAACAATAAGGGTCCCTGTGGAGGGGGGAGGACAGGGGGAGGCTAAAAATGGTACCAACTTGACTGTATTCATTGAATACAAAACTAATAAAAAAATGATGTGAAAATGTAATTAAGACTTAGAAGGTGATTTTGCTAAAAAAACACTATAGCAGTTACTTTTCATTGCTGGGACAAAACATCTTACCAGAAGCACAATATGGAATAAAAGCTTTTATTTCAGCTTACAGTTTTGAGGAGAAGTGTCATCATGGAAGGCAAAGCATGACACCAGCAGACTGTCACCTGGTAATCATATCTCTAGAGCAGCTGTATAGAAGTGGTCTGAGTACTGGGCTTCGGTCTGGGCTATGTTACTCTCAAGATAGCCCCCAGCAATATACCTCCTAAAGCAATGCTCTGCCTCTCAAAGATTCTGACAACTAGACATCCAGTATGAGGCTTTATAACACATGAGACTATGGGGGACATGTCGCATTCAAACCACACTGCATTCTGTCCCTGGCCCTCTTGGATTCATAACCATGCCATGATGCAAGATGCATTCAGTCCAACTTTAAATTCCCATAGTCTTTCCCAGTCTTAGCATTCAAGAGTCCAATGTCCAAAGTCTAATCTGAGACTCAGTCTCTTAAATATGAACCCTGTAAAATCAAGATACAAGTTACATACTTCCAACAGATAATGCCACAGAGTAAACATTCCTATTCCAAAAGGAGGAATGGGAGTGTAGCAAGGAAAGATTGAACTAATGCATACTACTCTTGACTGAAAGTTTCTCAGGCTTTCTTATGTATGTATGTATGTATGTATGTATGTATGTATGTATGCATGTATGTATGTGTGGGTGTGTGTGCACCAGGGTCTTTTGCTGCTACTAATGAATACCTGTTCAGTTTTACATGGGAGGCTGGGGCACTGAACCCAGGTTGGAAAGCTTTACAAATAAGAATTTTTACCCACTGAGGTATTCCCAGAGCGTTCCCTTTATTTGCTTTCCCTGTTTTTGATGACCTTGAAAGTTTTGAGAAGTATCGGTCAAGTACATATCTGAATACACTTCTTTTTATGAGTTTGAGGAAGGGAGACCATAGAGGTAAATCGCATTAATATGAGAGCACATAGTAATGCTATGACTGATCACTGTTGATGTTGACCTTGATTATTTGGCTGAGGTAGTGTTTCTCTTTTTTAATATACCTTTCCATAGGATACACCATAGAAAGAAGTCACTATATACTGACAATACTTAAGGAGGGGAAATTTTTTTCTATTTTTTTGAGTGTGGAGTATCTACACAAATTAAGTAGAATAATGATTATGTGATGTGATCATTAATCTTTGTCATCTTGGTGGTATGGAATATAGAATCCCAATGGAAACATACCTCTGAGTGTGTCTATGAAGATGTTCTTAGAAAGTTTGGAATGAGGACATAAGACCCAACCTGAATATTGGTGGTACCATCACGTGGGCGCCAAACTGAATAAAAAGTAGAAGGCAAGCTGAGCACCAGAATTCATTTATCCCTGCTTTTTGGCTCCAAATGCAATGTGACTGACTAGCCAACTTACATTCCTTCTGCCATGAATTCCTTGCCATGATGCTCAAACTGTGAACCAAAATAAACCCTTTCTTTCTTGAGATATTTTTTGTCAAGTATTTTGTTGCAACAATGAGAAAAAAAAGGAGCTAATACACAAAATTGGTGCCAAGTAGTGGGGCTATTGATGTGACAAACATGACCATATGGTGTTTAGGCCTTGTTTATCAGTGGAATATATAAGAGTTTAAAACTTTAGGCTAGAGAAGGCCTGAAATGTAAGAGTTCTGAAGACAAGAGTGCCAAGAGAAATGCAAATAGTGAAGGCCTGACACATGCAGTTTTAGAGGAAAACAAAGACATTATCAGGAGTCAGGCTAGAAGCCATTCATGTTATATTCTGGCAGATTCTATGGCTGCATTCTGCCTGTACCCTGAGAACTTGAGTAAAGTTGAATTCAAAAGTAATGAACTAATTTGTTTCACAGAGGAAATTTCAAGAGAGGATAGCATTCAGGCTGTTTCATGGGTACTCTTCATTGTTCTTATCCATATCTCTAGTGAAAAAGAACAAATAAAGTGGAAAAGGAATTATTATAAAATGTGTCTTTTAGTGGAGAAAGGGATGAGTATAAAGTTGCAGACAAAGCAGAGTTAAAATCAGCTGTACTTGTTGAGAGAAGAACCAAATTAAAGACAAACCTATTCTTCAGGATTGGAATTATGGACAAGTACATGGAGGACAAAACCCTATGCATCAAAGACTCCATCTTGTAAAAATATAAATTCATTTGAAAGGAGAGAGATTCAACTGAAGGGTTTTCCTGCTTGAAAACAACTGCCTAGGCACACAGATGCTGGTACAACTATTATCCAAGGGACAAGGATACACATGAGATAGGTATAGAATCTGGTACCATTGTCCACATCGTACTGGTTTTGCAGGAATGACTGACATAATATTAAGAGGTATAGCAGTTACCTTCTCATTGCTGGGACAAAAAAAATCAAAACAGCTTATGGAAGTAAGGGGTTTATTTCTGGCTTACAGATTTAAGGGAAAGTTTCATCATGGCAGAGAAAGCATGGTAAGAATACACAGCCAGGTATCATGCCTTCACATCAGCAGAGTAGTAGTAGCAACATAGAGTTGAGTGCAGCAAAAAGGGCTGAACTATAACACACCAAGACCCACCTCTACTGTCATACTTCCTCTAGCAAGGCTCTGCCTCCCAAAGGCTCTACAACCTTCCCCCAAAGCATCACCATCTGAGGATTAAGTTTTCAAACACATGAGTCTATGGGCAATAGCCCACATCCAAAGTACCACAAAGGGGTCATGAAGTCTTAGAGGGCTGCTGCTGTCAGGTAATGTATGGCAGGGTTTTAGATAATCTTGCAACAAGGTCCTGAGAGGCCTTTGCCTAAAGCAGTGAAAGTGAAGCCTAAATTGTACTGTAGTCCACAGGATGTTGGAAATGTCAGGGCCACAGGACGTATGCCAAGGAAACTTGTAGTTACAGCATGGAAGTGGCCCAAGAGAGAGCCTTTGTGTTCTTCAGGCAGCAAAACTGCAGAGGAAGAGCTATTCAAGACCTTTGGACCTCAGATGATTTTATGAGCCTCAAATGCTGGACTTGGAGCTGTAGGATTTGGTCTTTGCACTTTGAGGTTTCAATCTTGTTTGGTCTGATATTTCTTTGCTATGCTCACCATCTTCCTTTTTTGAATGGGAGTACATGGATACTGGGGAATTGAACCTAGGTTGTTAGACTTTGCAGGCAAGTGCCTAACAGGATGCATCTTTTTTAAATTTGAGGTAGAGTCTCACTCTGGCCCAGGCTTACCTGGAATTCACTACGTAGTCTCAGGATGTCCTTGAACTCGCAGCAGTCCTCCTGCCTCAGCCTCCCAAGTGCTGGGATTAAAGGTATGCATAACCATGCCTGATGAGGTTCCATCTTTTAACATCTGACAGAGTTTGCCCCCATCATTGTCTATTGTTCCAGGTGTTTTATTATTTTAACTTATTTTTTTTTATTTTAAGAAGAGGCAGAGAGACAGCAAGAGACAAAAAATGGGCACACCATGGTCTCTTGAAGCTTCAAATGAACTCCAGATGCTTGTGCCACTTTGTTCATCTGGCTTTACATGGGTACTGAAAAATCAAACTTGGGCCATTGGGCTTTGCAAGCATCTTTAACCATTGAGCTATCTCTCCAGCCACAGGTGTTTTTATTCTTGTTTTGCTTAATTTTCCTAAAGTATCAAATCTAGGAAACAAACATTCAAACATCTGATGATATTTTGAAAATTGCATTACATATATGTACTAATTTAGGATTAGTTAGCATCTCTCTCTATCTTTTTTTTTTTTTTTGGTTTTTCAAGGAAGGGTCTCACTCTAGCTCAGGCTGACCTGGAAGTTACTCTGTAGTCTCAGGGTGACCTTGAACTCATGGTGATCCTTGTACCTCTGCCTCCCAAGGGCTGGGATTAAAGGTATGCACCACCATGCCTGGCTTAGCATCTTTTATGATTTTTATGATGTCAATTCTGTCTATTCCAAAATATTGTATGTCTTTTCATAACTGCAATTATGCTCTTTTAAAAAAGGGTTATCTTTTCCTCATAAATTTTGAACATTTCTTGTTAAGTTTATTCTTAGCATTATTATTTATTTATTCCTTTGTAAGAGGTATAATGTATATCATATCAGTGAAATTTTGTGAGATACAGTATGGAGTATTATGTGTTTACTCAACCTTTCCCATTGGATCAGAAGTCCTGGTCAATATTTTTTTGTCCCTCCACAAATTCTTTACAAAACATTTTATTTATTTATTTTTTAAGAGAGAGAGAGAGAGAGAGGGCCCCCAGCCACTGCAAACGAACTCTAGATGCATGCGCCACCTTGGGCATCTGGCTTATGTGGGTCCAGGGAAATCTAACCAGGGTCCTTTGGCTTTTCAGGCAAGCACCTTAACTGCTAAGCCATCTCTCCATCCCTTTAAAAATATTTTTTTATTAATTTATTTGTAAGCAGAGACATACAGACAGAGAGGGGGCATGCCAGAGCCTCCTGTCAGTGCAAACGAATTCCAGATGTAAGTGCCTCTGTGCACCTGGCTTTACCTGGGTGCTGGGAAATTGAACCTGGGCCTTTAGGGTTTGCAAGGAAGCTTCTAAACCACTGAGCTGTCTCTCCAGCCACAATTTGCCTATTCTTGGTACCTCATTAATTAGAATCATATAATATTTGTCCCTTTGTATCTGGCTGATTGCAATAAGGCATTTTCAGTATTCATCCATGTTTTAGCATATATCAAACTTTCATTTTATGGCTGAATAGTATTGTCTAAACATTTTCTTATAAAATATATTTAGTATTTGTTTATTTTATCAAATAGCAATTCTAATTTTATTTAATCTGCACCTGAACTTTTCTCTTTTTAAAGAATGTCTAACATTATTGATTATCAATATGTTCATTGACTAGGTTAGTGCTTTGATGTAAAGTAGTGTAGCAAAGAATAAACAAAAGATTAAGGACAAATAACATCCAAGAAAAAAGCTTTATCCACTTAGAGATTTTTAAACATTTATAATGAGTCAGATAATTCTGAAGTTAAACAGAATATTCTGTTTTTTTTTATGTTCAAGGAGCCTCATGTTTCTTGTAGGAAAAACTCAAGTGTAGGGTTATAAAGTCTACTACTGTTCACAATCCATTAAAGTCTTCACATTATAAAACAAAAGATAGAAGTATAATGTAGTATTTGAAGAGGCAGTAGATAGAAATGGTTTAGCAATACTGAGGATCATGATGGAGTGACATGAGTTGCTTTGTTTCATTTGTCCCCAACAATGGTTTTCGGTTTATTTAGCAAACATCTAAATACAATTTTTTTAAAGATAGAGATGACCTAGCTCTTCTTAAGGATGCTTTTTGTTCTGTGTGTGTATAGGGGGTAATAAACCAGGTTATGTTGCCTTTGTGTCATGGTTAAGCTGCAGATACCCTTAAGTCAGAGAAATTCCTAAGCACCAAAAAATGGTAATGAGGTACTACAAGTCATAAACACACCATTTTGGATTTTTCTCTCTTCTTCACTGTAGTGAGAGAGGCTAGAAAGACAGGGAAGATTAAGGGACATGGAAAAGGAAAGAAGCCCTTCAATTGAGGATATGATTTATATTTCTCATGGCCTAAGAGTCAATAACTTCAACACAACTGGAAAAATAAAACTGAAAATTTCCTATAGAAACAATAGTCATTTTTCTGAGGGATGTTTCAAAGTTGAGGGTTAAAAAAAGAGAGAATCATGCTTGCTTAAGAGCAAACTGTATTGACCTTTGAGTTTCACTTTATCAGCATACTTTTCTTATCCCTCAACCTGAACAATGCACCTCATAAAGCACCTTAAAATTTCATTTACAAAAGGAAATTCTTCAAAATAAGACAAGTAAGTGAGCCAGTTTATGTTTCTTACTGAGTTTTTAAACTTTATATTTTCTAACTTTATCTACACTTTGAACCTGTTTTTAAATTTTATCTTTTTTTTGTTTTTTTTTTTTTTTGTTTGTTTGTTTTTTCAAGGTAGGGTCTCGCTCTAGCCCAGACTGACCTGGAATTCACTATGGAGTCTCAGGGTGGCCTCGAACTCATGGCGATCCTCCTACCTCTGCCTCCCGAGTGCTGGGATTAAAGGCGTGCGCCACCACGCCCGGCTAAATTTTATCTTTTGAGCAATGTAATTTCAAAGGCAAAAAAAAAAACATGTTTAGAGAGAGATTGATGACACTTAGTTGTTATATTATTAGTTTTCTCATTGCTGTAACCAAATTCCTGACAGAAACAATTTAAAGAGGAAGGATTTATTTTGACTTCCAGTTTGAGAGGGTATAAGTACATTATGGTAAGGAAGGCATAGAGGCATAAGTATGTGATAGCAGCTTGTTATATACTACCAACAAGGGGGGAGGAGAAGAGAAGAGATGAGAGGAGGGGGGGGAAGGAGGAGAGCAGTACCCATAACTCTAACCTTATAGCTCTTGTGCCTGCCAACTAGGTCCAATATCCAAAATGTTCCACAACCTCCCATAACATTGCCACCATCTAGGGACCAAATGTTCAAACACATGGACTTGTGAGGGACATTTTACACTCAAAATATGCCATTCTACCCCTGGCTCCCATGGGCTCATTTTCATCTTAAAATGCAAAACTCCAAGTCTTAACAGTATCAATACTGTTCAAAAGCTCAGCCCAAAAATCTCTTCTAAGACTTAGGGAAATATCTTAACTATGATCCCCTAAAAAATATGGGTGAAAAGGTTATATTTCCAATATAAAATGCCATAGAGTAAACATTCCTATTCTAAAAGGAAGAAATGTGGACATAGAAAAGAGAGATCAGACCAAAACAAGACCAAAACCCAAAAGAGCAAGTACCAAATCCTGTAGCTCAGTATCAAGCATCCAGGACTCATGGTGGCATCATCTGAGGTCCAACAAGAAAGGGTAGCTCCAGCCCTTCAACTCTATTGTTTATAGCACACATGACCTCTGTCTTCTGCCAACTCTTATTAGTGCCTGCAGCTGGGGTTCATTGATTAGGTTACCGCAGATGTTCCATGTTTCTGACATGTACAACATCCTGGGGTCTGCACTGCAACTTAGACTACACCCTCACAGCTTTATATATAGGTCACTCAGGAGCTCCATGTAGATAATGCAACTCTACCATACAGTGCCTCCTTTCAGCTGCTTCCTGAAACCTTGGTGCTAGCCTCCATGGCCTTATAATTCTTGCACTTTGCACACCTGAAAAACCAGTACCACCTGGAAAACATCAAAAAAGAGATTGCCTGAGATGGACTCTCTAGGGCTCCCTACCAGAACAGGGCTGCCTAGCCTAGAGAAGTGTTTGCCTAGGTTCAGCGGTGAAGACATGCAGAGGCCATTGTAGCTGAGGTACTTAGCTCATATATTCACAGTAAATGAGGTATCACTTCTGTTGTTGCATTGGTGAGAAAATATGAAAACCACATGAGTATATGGGGTTGGAAAATTTGTAAGTACTGGAATAAAACACCAGTTCTGAAACTGCATCCTTTCCTTTTCCATTTTCTTTCTCTTTTTTTCTTTTTTTGAGGAAGGGTCTCACTGTACCCCAGGCTGACATGGAACTTACTCTGTAGCCCAAGCTGGCCTTAAACGCAGGTGATCTTCCTACCTCAGCCTTTTGAGTGCTGCAATTATGGGCATAAGCCACTATTTCCAACTTTATATTGTTTTCTTAGCATGCTTTTGGGATGAATCAATGTTGTCTGAGTTCACTGTTTATTTTTATTACTGAGTAATATCCCATCCTATGACTAGAGTGTTTATCTACTTAACTTTTAATAAATGAGAAATAACTTTCCTGGTTTTTTTGATGCATTGATGCTGCTGTGAGCAAATTTGTGTCTCTAGTGCTTTGTATGGTATTTCATTTGTCTTGGGTAAATATCCAGTAGTGGAATCTCTAGGTTCTATGGTTATTATTATTATTATTATTTTGGCTTTTCAAGGTAGGGTCTCACTCTAGCTCACTTTGTAGCCTCAGGGTGACCTCAAACTCATAGAGATCCTCCTACCTCTGCCTCACGAGTGCTGGGATTAAAGTCTCTATGGTTATTATTTTAACTCAATGAGTGACTTCTAAAATTGTTTCCAATGTGGTTGTGCCATGTCCACCCCATCAGAGGGCATGAGCATCCCAGATGTGCTGCATTCTTGCCAACAACTTCCACCATCAGTTTACATTCCGACAGTCTCCTAGAAGCACAGTGGAATTCCTCTGCCATTTTCATTTGCATTTCTCCCATGATTAAGGATTTTGAGCATCTTTAAAAAAATATTTATCTATTTGCAAGCAGAGAGAGATACAGAGAAGAGAGACAGAGAATTCCAGAGCTTCCAGCCACTGTAAATGAACTTCAGGCATATGAACCACTGTGCATCTGGCTTTATGTGGGTACTGCAGAATTGAAGCCAGGTCATTAGGCTTTGCAGGCAAGTGCCTTAACTGCTCAGCCATCTCTCCGGCCCTGATTTTGAGCATCTTTCTTTTTTAATTATTTATTTATTTGCAAGCAGAGAGAGATAGAGAGAAAAGAGATAGAGAGACAATGGGCATGCCAGGGCCTCTAGCCACTGCAAACAAACTCCAGATGCATATGCCCCTTGTGCATCTGGCTTACATGGGTCCTGGGGAATCGAACCTGGGTCCTTCGGTTTCACAGGCAAATGCCTTAGCTGCTAAGCCATCTCTCCAGCCCCTTGAGCATCTTCCATTATAAACTTGCTCTTTAAGAATTTTTTAAATAGTAGGGGATTATGATCAGGGTATATTGTATATATGAATGGAAATTGTCAATAAAAAGTTAAGAAGAAGAATTTGTAAAACACTAAACTGAAAGAAGTTGGCCTATACTACAGTTATATGTAAAAATCTTAAGATTATAAAAACACTGCTATTTCACATAAGTATAAATTTCTCTACAATTTCCAATGCCTTTAGGGTTGGTGCTATGTACACAATTTCTGATATATGGTATATCTATATCTATATCTATATCTATATAGATGTATGTATACATATAGTAGTTTCAATAAATATCAGCCAAATAATGGTCTAATGAAATGCATAATGGTGATAGTCAACATAATTAAGGGTAGGAAGAGTTTTATAGAAGGTGATATATCTTATTTAACTTGAGTATTTTAATATCTCTGATTTTATTGGGCAGTGAAGTTTCTAGGGGGAAATAGTTTTAAAGGTTATTTATTTTTAATTAATAAAGTGTCAGGATAATTACAGAATCCTAAAACTATAAGTCAGAAATAGATTGCTGTATAAAATAGTTTTGTAAAAACAGAGAGCATGATCTTTTCAGGACTTAGCTTTTCCATCTACCAAGCAGGACAATTAATGAATCTGAATCTTCTTTGTACTCTAGCCAAGGCTCAGTATTTTGATCTTGCCCCATGACTATTAGAGAGGTTTTTTTTAAAAATGTGATTAGATTAATTAAATTTAATAGGCACCATTTCAGAGTAAAAAGAATATCCCTGACAGTACTGACAATTTCTTTTCCTGCACTTTTTTTCTCCAAGATAATTAAATGAATTGAACCACTTGTTTTCCTAGCTGTGCTACTTAAATATGCATGAATTCTTTCCCCCCAACATTTGATTGTGAACATTTTCAAACACACAGAAAAGTTGAAATGATGTTGCAATGACCACTCATAAATGCACCACCCACATTTTACAATTATCCTTTTGCTATACGTGGTTTTTAAAAATCACATGTCCATCAATATATGTTCTAAAAACATTTAAAAGTAAATAATAAACATCAGTGCACTTTCCTTTAAATGCTTGTCAGTTCTGCTTTAATCATGGACTTTCTGGGTGTGCTTATACATTGATGTATACACATGCTATTTTCTAGAAATAAAAGATGGCCAGTGTGTTTTCTAGAATAAATATTTCTAGATAACATCTTTCAGAACAGTGGCTATCAACTCCAGACATTTTACCATTGCCTGCAGTCCTATAATGCACAGGACAGTCACCAGAAAAAGAATGTCAGGAGTGCCAAAGATGAGAAACCTCTTTTAAAACATGGTACATTTTTCTCTTGAGTTAGTCTGTAAGAGGAAGGGGAAACAGGGGCACAAAGAAAGAGTGGAGGTTGTTGAATTTACCCTTTCTATGAAATTATTTTACTGAGGTATTTTGTGCTTATGATTTAATTTTTTTCCATTCTTTGTTTTTCTCATTTACATCTGCAATAATCATACATTTTCTGGCAAAGTGGTAGAAATCTTCATATAATAGGAGACAACCCAGAGTTTTTCAAGATGACAACTGCTACACCCCAAAGAATGAGTACATCATAGTTAGGTATGCAGCTCAGTGGTAGAAGGCTTGCCTAGCACGCAAAAGGCCCTGGGTTTGGTCTCCAGCACCACAAAACCAATTAACCAAACAAGAAAAGAACAAACAAGTAATTAACTCAGGAGTTAAAGAGGAAGGGAGTAAGTTATACAGGAGCAGGAATCTGAAAGAAGTACATAGAATTATTTATTTTTCTAATTTTCACATGTGTTTCCTTAACTTCAGTTGCTTCTCAGTTTTTGTCACCAAAATATCTTGCTTTGAATTTGTTACCTTTATTGTCTGCAGCATGCACATGCCTGGGAATAACACTGGAAGGAAAGCAAGGGGCTGAATTTTGCTATGGTTGTTGGTTGTTTGCCTGTACAAAATTAAATGAGAGCTGTCTAGCCTTGACCCCACAGATGTCTTCCAGAAAAAGTCACATACACATATAAGATAGATAGATAGATAGATAGATAGATAGATAGATAGATAGATAGGTGACACATAGATATATAGACATAGACATAGACATAGATAAAGACATAGAGACATAGCTACCTTGGAATAGATACATCTCGTTATTTGGGAATGGAGTTGTAGCAACAAAACAAGACAAGGAAGATGTTGGGTATGTTTAGAGAAGGGATTTGGGATTACTTTTCCCTGGAGGCCCTCAAATTCCTGCCTCTATGCACTCTTTTACAACAGTGGGGCCAGGCTCAGGGAAGCATCAAGATGGTGTACAAAATCAGTAAGGAATTCCTCACACAGGCCTCCCATGTCTTTTACAGTTTTATTTTTTTTAATTTTGTCTTAGTTGGCATCCAGAATACCATTTGGTTTTTTTATTCTCGTGCCCCCTTTTATCACAAGTCTACCCTCTCCCTCATCACCCTCTCACTACCTAGTATCCTCTCCCTTCTGTTTACATGTCGCATGTGTCCTTTCACTGTTCCCTCAGCCCTCTTCCAGCTCATCTCTTTATATTTGCTTTTGGTTACCATTCTACTTTTATAGTTTTATCCACATTTGACCTCTTGTTATATATATTTAACAAGCGGGAATTCACATGTCAGTGAGAACATGCAATTTTGGTCTTTCTGAGTTTGAGTTACTTCACTGAATATAATTATTTCCAGACTCACCCATTTTCCTACAATTTTGTTTTTCTGTACTACTGAATAGAATTCCATTGTGTAAATGCAAATACCTACTCATCTGTTGGGCAACTTGGCTGCTTCCAATTCTTAGCTACTGTGAATAGAGCAGCAATAAATACGATGTACAGGGCTGGAGAGATGGCTCAGCGGTTAAGCACTTGCCTGTGAAGCCTAAGGACCCTGGTTCGAGGCTCGACTCCCCAGAACCCACATTAGCCAGATGCACAAGGCGGCGCACGCGTCTGGATTTTGTTTGCAGTGGCTGGAGGCCCTGGCGCGCCCATTCTCTCTCCCTCTCTCTATGTGCCTCTTTCTCTCTGTCTGTCGCTCTCAAATAAAAATAAATAAATAAACACGATGTACAATTATCTCTGTAGTACAGTCTGGAATCCTTAGGGTCCCAGCAGTAGTATAACTAGGACATACTGGAGTTCTAGTTCTAATTTTCTGTGAAACCTCCATGCTGATTTCCAGAATGGTGGTACTAGTTTGCACTCCCACCAACAGTGGATGAGGGTTCCTCTTTCCTTGCACCTTCACCAGCATGTGTTGTCAGTTTCCTTCTCTCTCTCTGTCTCTCTCTTTCTTTTTTTGAGGTAGCATCTCACTGTAGCCCAGGCTGTCCTGGAACTCACTTTGTAATCCCAGGCTCGCTTAGAACTCATGGCTATCCTCTCACCTCTGCCTCTCCAGTGCTGGGACTAAAGGTCTGCATCACCATACCCAGCCTGTTGTCAGTTTTCTTGAGGATAGGCATTCTTACTGGGGTAGGATGGCATATCAAAGTAGTTTTAGTTTTCATTTCCCTGATGGCTAGGGATGTCAAATAATTTTTAAAGTACTTATTGGCCATTTGTGTTTCTTCCTTTGTGAACTATCTGTTAATTAAAAATATATAATTTATTTATTTACTTATTTATTTATATATTTAAGAGAGAGAGAGAATGAGGCAGATGAAGAGAGAGAATGGGCACTCCAGGGTTCTAGCTACTGCAATAAACAAACTCCAGATGCATGTGCCACCTTGTGCATCTGGCTTTATGTGGGCACTGGGGAATTGAACCAGGATCCTTAGGCGTTACAGGTAAGTGCCTTAACTACTGAACCGTCTCTCCAGCCCTGTCTGTTCATTGTGTCAATCCACTTGGTGATTGGCAGTTTTATTTTTGATTTTTTTAAGTTTTTGCAGTTCTTTGTAAATTGTGATTATTAGATCACTATTTGAAGTATAGTTGGGAAAGATTTTCTCCCCATATGTAGGCTGTCTGTTCTCTTTTAGTATGGTTTCTTTTGCTGTGCAGAAAAATTTTAATTTCATGTGGTCCCAGTACCATTTGTCAATCCTTAGCAGCATTATCTGTGTAATTAAGGACTCTGACAAGAGACATATTCAGGAAGTCCTTGCATATGGCTAGTCTTAAAGCATGTTCCCTGTTTTTTCCTCAAGCATTTTCGGTATTTCAGGTTTTAGATCAAGGTATAATTTGAGATCGATGTGATACCTCCAGTTGTGTTCTTTCTCTGTTCGATTGCTTTGGCTATTGGTGGTCTTTGATGCTTCTGTGTGAATGCCTGGATTACTTTCATCATGAAGACAGGTTATACTTTGTCAGATATCTTTTCTGTTTCAATTGTGATGATCAAGCGATTTCTATCCTTAAGATTATTTCTGTGGTGTATTACATTTATTGATTTATGTATGTTGAGCCAACTTTACATCCCCACTATGAAAACCCACTTGCTTGTGTGGCTAATTTTCTTATGTGTTTTTGTATTTGGTTTGTGAGAATCTTGTTGAGAGTTTTTGCATGTATTCTCATCAGTGAAATTGGTCTGTGGTTTCCTTTTTGGTTGTTTCTTTATCTGTTTTTGGAATCTGGCTAATACCTTCTCTAGAGAATGAATATGGAAGTGCTTCTTCCCCCAACTATGTTGTGGACCACTTTGAGAAGAGTTGGGATTAGGTTATCTTTAAAAGTCTGATAGAATTACACCATCAATTCATCTGGTCCTGGGATTTTCTTTGTGGGGAAACTTTAAAAAAATATTGACAACCTCCATACATATACACAATATGCTATGTTCATAATCCCCTCAAACAACTCTCTTTTCCCCTTTCTGAATCCTCCTGCCTCTGAATCCCTTCTTTGCAACTAGTCTCTATTCTGTTTTAGTGTCATTATTTTTCCCTTCAGTTATGCAGGTCTTGTGCAAGTACCACCAGCCACTGTGAGGTCATGAATACTAAGGCCATTTTGTGTCTGGAAGACAGTGTTGTAAGCATTCCTCCCATTCCATTGACCCTGCATTCTTTCTGCCACCTCTTCTGCAATGGTCCCTGAGCATTGGAGGGTGTGATAGAGATGACTCAGTCTGAACACTCCACTGTCACTTCTCAACACTTTCATGAGTTTTGAGTATGGGGAGACTTTTAATTACATCTTCTATCTTATTACTTATAATGGGTCTGTTTAAGTTATTGAAGTTTTTCACTTTTAATATTGGGAAGTTATATGTGTTTAGAAATTTCACCATTTATTCTAGATTATCTAGCTTTTTGGAATATAAGTTTTCAAAGCCTTCTGTCTTATGATGTTTTGAGGTTGGCTGTAACTATTCCATTTTTTCCCTATGAGTTTGTTAATTTTTGTTTTATTTCTCCTTTTTGTTTGTTTGACTAAGGGTTTACAATCTACTTTCTCAAGGAACCAACTATTCATTTGATAAATTCTGTATATTGTTCTTTCAGTGTTTATTTCATTAACTTCTGCTTTGATCTTTATTATCTATTGTCATTTACTGGGTTTGGGTTGGCTTGCTGATTTTTGACAGCCTTGATGTGCTTGATGTGGATCATTAGGTTGTTTATTTGAGAGCTCTCTAATTTCTTGATGTGGCACTTATTTCTATAAACTTTCCTCTTTAGGACTGCCTTGGCTGTATCCCAAAGAGCCTGGTAGGGTGTGTTATCATTTTCATTTGTTTCTAAGAGGTTTTGAGTTTCCTCCTTGATTTCTTCAATAATCCATTGCTCACTCAGAAGCATGTTGTTCAGTGCCCAAGAACTTGTGTAGTTTCTACATTCTTATTTTGTTATTGATTTCTACTTTTGTCCCACTGTGATCTGATAAGATACAGGGTTTACCTCATCTTTTTATATATTTATTAAGGTCTGATTTGCAGCCTATTATGTGGTTAATTTTGCAGAAGGTCACATGAGCCTCTGCGAAGAATGTGTATTACCTATCTATTGGGTGGAATACTGTGTATAGATCTGTTAGGTCCAGTTGATCTATGATTAGTTTAGTGCTAAAGTTTCTTTGCTAATTTTAAGTCTAGATGACCTATCTAAGTATGAAAGTAGGGTGTTAACTCTCTCACTACTGCTGTGTTTGGACCCATGTGATCTTTTATGGCCACTAGTGCCTGTTAATTAGAAGCCCCAATATTTGGTGCAAAAAATTTTACAACTATAATATCTTCTTGATGAATTGTTCCCTTTGTAATTTGTAGTGCCCCCCAAAATCTTTTCTGATTAGTTTTGGCTTAATGTCTACTTTTCTGATATAAGGATAGCCACTCCTGCTAGTGTGATTTCCCTCTTTTGATACTCAGTTTTTGAACATTTTTGCAGGCTAGGTGAGTTTTTTTGGAGATGGCAAGTAGTTTAGTGTTATTTTTCTAATTCAGTCATTCAGTCTGTGTCTTTCTTAAATATTGTATTTATTTTTTATGGAGAGAGAGAGGAAGAGAGAGGGAGAGAGAGAGAGAGAATGGGCACACCAGAGATTCCAGTCACTGCAAATAAACTCCAGATGCATGGGCCACCTTGTGCAGCTGGCTCACACGGGTACTGGAGAATCAAACCTGGGTCCTTAGGCTTTGTAGGCAAGTGCCTTAACCAGTAAACCATCTCTCCAGCCCCAGTCTGTGTCTTTCTATTGGTGAGGTGAGGCCATTTACACGTCAGGGTTATCATAGAAAGAGGCTTGCTATTCCCTAATATTTTGTTGAATGATGTGTTTATTGTCTGGATTCTTGGCATTTCTTTTCCTTCTCCCCCAAGAGTTTCCTAATTTGTTGTATTAAACATAATTGATTCTTTCCCATTTCTTTTTGGTTTATCTGCTTCTTTCTTGAGGTTTATCCTATTATACATTCTCACTCATGAGGCTGTCTTATTTCTTCCTTATGTAATATTCTATTTAGAATATTCTGAAGGGCCGGTTTGATTGACATGAATTGTCTTCATTTTCTTTTGTCTTGAAGTATCATTATTTCTCTATCAATTTCGAAAGACAACTTTGCTGGCTATTGTATTCTCAGTTTGTAGTTATTTTCTTTCAGAGCTTGGAATATATCATTCCATTCTTTTCTGTATGTTAGAGTTGCTGGTGAAAGTTTCTGGGTATTCTGACACTTTTGCCTTTATATGCAAGTTGGAGCTTTGTCCTTACAGCTTTTACTATTGTTTCTTTACTTTGTATTTTGACATTGTTACTATGATGTGTTGTGCAGAGGTGCTTCTCTAGTCATGTCTATTTGGAGTTCCATTTGCCTCTTGTGTTGGGATGTCAACTTCTTTCTCTAAGTTTGGGAATGTTTTTCTCATAATTTCACTGAAGAGTTGGCCAGTTCCATTTGCAATTCTCTCACTCAGTTCCTTCTACTCCTTGTATTCTGAGGCTTGCTGTCTTGTATTTAGCCTGGAGTTCTTGGAAATAGTTGTCAGGTCTTTTAATATTTTTCCTCATGTCTATCTCTGTGTATTATTGTCTTGACTTTGTCCTCTATCCCTGAGATTCATTCTTCTGCATGATCCTGTCAGTAGGGCATTTGCATGTGGCTTTTATTTGATTGATCATTGCTTTCTTTTCCAGACTTTCTGTTTGATCCTTATCATTGTTTCAATTTCCTTGCTGAATTTTCCCTCTATGTTAATGACTTCTCCAATTTACTCACTGTTTCATTCACTTTGGAGAGTGTCTTGTCAGGGTCTTTAATATGTATTTTTAGATCATTCATCTGCTCATTTGCGGTGTATATATGGTCATTGTTTTTGGAAGTAAAGCTCTAAATTGTTTCTCTAATATCTCAGCTATCTCCTTTTTAGCTACCACTGTGGAGAGGGTGACAGGTTGGAGTGTGTTGTGGTGGTTTGTTGTCTCTGACTCCATTGTTGTGTACTGAGTAGTTATTGAAATGAATGTTTTTGTCCCCCACATTTATTTGTTCCTTTCCCTTCCTCTGCTCTTTTTCATTGTTCATTTTGCCTACTTTAAGTTCTTTTAGTTTCACTAGGAAGTGTGCATTATTCAGATATTTAGGGGTAGGCTCAATGTTGAATCCTGAAGATTTGTTGGTAGTTCTGGTTTTGCTCAGCTGTAGGATAAACTTTTGTGTTATTATTCTCTTCCTTTTGGGTTGGAGAGTCTGTTTCTAGGTTCCTTGTTGAAGAGGGTCTGGTTTGTGGAGTTTTTAAAGAGCAAAATATAGCAGTATTTCAGTAATGAAGTGAAGAATGGTAAAGTATATGGGTTTGAGGTATGTGAGGGGTGATAAAGACTATTGTAGCTATAAAAATGTAGAAAGAATTAGGCTTTGTGAGTATAAAAGAGTGAGGGACAGTCATGATGGTCTGTTTTGGTGGGACAGAGGTTTTACATTCAGTTGTTTTACAGTTATTATATATACTTTCAGGTGATAATATCAATATGCTGTTAGGAACTTTGACTACTAGGGCACTGATATATGTAAACAAGAACAACATCAGTAATAAAAAGAGAATAAAGGGACTGTGAAAGCAAAACAGTAAACCTAAAAAGAAAATGTGAAAGTAAGAAAAGAAGGAAGAATAAAAGAAAAGAAACAACAGCAAAAAAAAAAATCAAAAAATTGAACAACAACAAAACCAAAACAAAGCAAACGTAAGAAAATAATAAAGCAAAAAAAATCACAAGGGGTATAGGTGCAGTACTGGTCATTTATATGGACATTTACACACACACACACACACTCTCTCTCTCTCTCTCTCTCTCTCTCTCTCTCTCTTCTTCCTCCCTTAGGTTATAGTTTGTAATGGTAGCATTATAAATCAGCTAGGGGCTGATGTTGCAAGCTCCATTTTAAGGAAACATCTGAGCTTGTGGGGTCATACATGACATTATCACATTTAAACTACCACAGTGTCATAGCTGTGGTGCTGTAAGATTGAGGATCTATTCCGTCATTCTCTCATTGCCTGAATATCACCTTTTACCTAAAGTGCCAGACATAGAGGATGGAAGCATCAATATAAAAGTTTGTTCCAGGTTCTCCAGATCTGGCTGCCAAGGTTGGCTTCAGCCTTGCAGAAGAGCTCTGAACTTTGTCAGTGGCTGCAGAATGGATTGTGCCTCAAGGGACCTGACCTCGGTTTATAAGAGATACAATGAAAACTTCCTAATTATTCTAGCTTGTGGATATTTTCATGCAATTGCCAGAAGCTTCTGGCTCTCAGCCAGTCACTGTCTTCTAGTTGAGGGCATTTGGGGAGATGGCATTGTTATGAAAGAGAATGGTAGAATCAGGGGGTGTGGCCAGTGAGCTCAATGGCTTATTCATCTTGATTGGCTGTGTTTCATTTCAGCCACTGCTGTATAAGCATGGTCCACCTTGGCGCCTGGGCTTTTCCTAGTAGGAAGTCTGGCTCTGCCCATTCTATGGTCACCCTTTCTTCAAACAGGTGCAATATGCCCATAGAAGCCACAGATAGTGATTACAATCTCATTTAGTCATTTTCCTTTCTGAGGTAATAACCAGGATGCAGAAATAGATCTTGGTGTGTGTGTATATGTGTGTGCTTGTGTGTGTGTTCATGCGTGCACATGTACGTGCATGCATCCATGCATGTTTGGGGAGTAGGAAAGGATTCTCATAGAGAAGAAAATATAAACTTAGATTTGGATGTGAATATTTATTTGGAAGTATACCAATTTCAAGAAAATGTGTTTTTAGACTGTTCACAACTCCTCCACCCTCACCCTACAGGAGGAAAAATGTGAAAATTTTCCAGCAGAAAAGAGTTGGAGTTTGGCTTAGTGGTAGAGTCCTTGCCTAGCAACTGTGACACCCAGGGTTCCATCCCAAGCACTGAAAAAATTGCAATAGGAAGAGACAGTGATGTGAATGTTACTGTCTGCTTTTTGAACTTGTATACAAACATCCTAGCTATGAACACATAGCTAGGACTACTTTGAGGGTCTGTGCAAGGTTCTCATGTATTGAGGGCACATCAGAAAAGCTGCAGAGTAAATTCTCCTTTGTCAGGTTCTGGGAGGTCCATGTGCTACTCACTGTCTGATTCCTCCTCACATGAGCTTACAGAAGCAGCCAATCATTATAAATGACTTTAAAATCATATTTTAGCTGTTATCATAGCCATTTAATTTTCTCCCTTTTTTTCTTGTTGTTTGTTTGCTGATGTATGTATTGAGACAAGGTCTCATAAAGCCCTGGCTAGCCTTAAACTTGCGAGGGAGGTGAGGAGAATGACCTTAGCTTTTCCTCCTCTTGCCTCCACCCTTTGCAGTCATGTCACCTCCCCCACTTTAGGCAGTGCTTCAGATTGAACCCAGACCTTTGTACCTGACAGGCAAGCACTCTACTAACCTGAACAACATCTTCAGCTTTGTTTCTTAAATGCTGTACTTACTTGGAGTGTTCTAGAAAGGGGAAGGGATGAGGATAGGCTAGCTCGAAGAGGCCTGATGGGGACGTTCCTTTCTCTGTGAAAATGCTTGTGATTGTAAGGGTCTGTTGTGGGGGGGGGGGGGCGTCATGCTACCTACAGCAATGGGATCTCTGAATATTTTAGGACAGATTTATGAATGAATTGTCATCCACAAGTGAGTAATATTGAATGAAATGACAAACTGAATATGCATCTGCCCTGAAGAAGATAGGCCAAGAAGAAATGGGTTTGGATAGCAGCAACAGATTGGGGTTAGATATAAAGAAAAACAATTTTATTTTGAGAACAGCATAGGCTATTAAAGCAATCTCAGATCAATCTTTCTTGTAGCTCTTAGTGGATCATCAAATTCTCATCTTTCTGAGGCAATTCAGACATAGTTTTATTTCATGTTGGGAGACTAAGCAAAATCCTGCTAAGATTACTTCCAGTTGTAATGAAATCTCATGAGTGTTTGCCTTATTTTCAACAAATCCAATATCCTAAGTTCAATTTATATATATGATAAGAGACAGAATGAAGTATCCATAGGTGGGGACATAGGAAGTACATTATGAATGGACTTTATTTTCTTTTGGGGAGATTTTTGTTTGAAACAGTGCCATAGTATGTAGCTCATAGGATGTTTATATTTGGGATCACTAAACTATGGCCTGGAGACCATATCCAGCCTGCTATTTTTGCAAAAGGTTTTATTGGAACTCAGCCACACATTTGCTTACAGATTGTCTGTGGCTGCATTTTGGGGTAGCAGCAGAGCTGAAGGTTGCCACAGCTACCACATGGGCGGCACAGCCTGAAACATTTACTGTTTAGTCTTTTTAAAACAAGGCTTGATGACTTTTGGTTTGGATTATGATTTGATTTATGAAAATTCAATTTTTCTACAGTGCTTGATATGAGATATGGTTTGGTTTAATTCTGTTATAAAGTCCATACGGAATTTAGTCTAGGGGTAAATTATATAGGTGAAAGACTAAATTTTCACATCAACAGAAAGCCTAAATAGATAGTCCTCTTCTCATAACAGCTGTTGTTTTCTATGACAGCTGGCTAAGTAATCTATACAGATTATTTCATGTTTAATTGGATTTTATGGACACAAAACAATGTTAGGATTCTGTGGTTGGCTATAGGAAGTGTTCAGATATTAAGTGAAATGTGGTCTAGATTGTGGCATTGACCTGCTTTAAATCAGAAGATGAGTTGACATTACACTATATTACCTATTGCTTAACTTTCTACTTTGCTAGTGTTCTATTTCAAATTTTTAAAAATATTTTAGTTATTAATTTGCAAGAGAAGAGGGAGAGGGAGAGAGAGAGAGAGAATGAGAATGGTCATGCCAGGGCCTCTAGCCACTGCAAGTGAACTCCAGGTACATGTGCCACATTGTCCATCTGGCTTTATATGAGTACTGAAGAATTGAACCTGGGTCCTTAGGCCTTGCAAGCAAGCACCTTAACCACTACGCCATCTCTCTAGCCTTATATTTTAAATTTTTAATTTTGTTTGTTTGTTTATTTATTTATTTGACAGCGACAGAGAGAAGGAGGCAGAGAGAGAGAGAGAGAGAGAGAGAGAGAGAGAGAGAGAGAATGGGCACGCCAGAGCTTCCAGCCTCTGCAAACGAACTCCAGATGCGTGCACCCCCTTGTGCATCTGGCTAACGTGGGTCCTGGGGAGTTGAGCCTCGAACCGGGGTCCTTAGGCTTCACAGGCAAGCGCTTAACCTCTAAGCCATCTCTCCAGCCCATATTTTAAATTTTTGATGTCACTTTTTTGTGGTACTTGGTATCAGATTCAAGGACTTGTGCTTGCTAGATAAGGTTCTACCACTGAACTGTACTGAATTCTACCTTGATAGCTTTTTATCTACAACCTAAAATGTTCCCTGACATCAAGTCACATGGAATAGTCAAACTGCCTTTGCATTAGTTCTATAAAAACTGAAATTTTGAAAATTTTGCATCTATAAGATCCAAATAAATTGCTATAAGCAAGTTATAAATTGAAGGGATTGTTTGTTCCTTCCATGTAGGAAAATATATTTTTTGGATTTTAGGTGTTTTGATAGTGTAATAGGTTGAATTGTGTCACCCCCCACACAACCCAACACACATCAAAAACAGTCACACACAAATGGTATCTTGGGAGCCCTAACCCTTCCTACCTAAGTGTGACTTGATGCAGAAAAAGATACATTAAGGAAGATGAGATAATACTTGTGTAGGGTGGGCCATTAATCCAGTTTCACTTTGCAGATAGGCAGGAAGCAAGCCATGACTACACACACACAGAGAAAAACACAGAAAAGAATCAAGTAGATTCAAAACAAGAAATTCCAAAGCTTGCCAGCATACTTCCAGAAGCAAGGAAAAGTCCAGCGCATCACTGACAGTTCCAAAGGAAACATGGTCCTGCCAACACCTTGATTTGCAACTTAAGCCCTCAAAAACTGTGAGACAATAAAGTTCTGTTATTTTAAGCCACTTGGTTGGTGGTAGTTTGTTATGGAAGCCCCAGGAAACCATAGAAAATAATGAAGAAAGGTTGGAATGGGAGTTTTGGAGAGTCTTCTGACACAATGTCCAAGTTCTTTGGGTCTCACAAAAAAGAATGGATTTACTAAAACTTGAGAGTAAAAGCAAGAGTGTGGCTGAAAAATTTCAAGTTCTTTTTCTTGAGTGGGGAGGGATTCTTTTTGTTGGTGTAGACAGAGGGAAAAGCCATTTATCAGGCGTATAACTTTGCCTTGATTGACAGATGGACAGTTACATAATTTTGGAAAATCTGTACATATCATAATTTTAAAAAATATATTTTATTTTTACTTATTTGACAGAGAGAAAGAAGCAGAGAGGGAGAGAAAGAGAGATTCTGGGTGTGCCAGGGCCTCCAGCTGCTGCAAATGAACTCCAGACACATGCACCACCTTGTGCATCTGCCTTATGTAGGTCCTGGGCAGTCGAATCTGGGTCCCTTGGCTTTGTAAGCAAGCACATTAATTGCTAAACAATTCCTCCAGCCCTACATCTCATAATTTTACATTCATGTATTCCCAGTCACACATGCGTATGAGATGGTAAATAAGGGTTTTCCCTTGATACCAGTGCACTTGTGCCAAATTGTGCCTTAAGCTGGCCTTGCTTATCACTCCTGTCAGGAGCTTCCTGATGGCAAATAACCCACTTGAGGGATAGTACTGGGTGTTGCCCTACAAGGAAGAGGCAGGCATTCTTCTAAGGGGAGTTGCCCCTGGTTTCTGGGCTTACCCTAAACTAGCTTATGCCAGGAATTGACTCTGCATTGCCTGTGCTGTGTAGAAATAGGAAAATGACAGTAAAACCCTTATATCATTTCAGTGGTTCATGTTTTCCATTAGTCAGAATATCACAGAGATATTCTAGCAAGTTACCTGTGCAGTTTTCCTGCTTTTCCTGGCTTCTTCTCTTGCCTGAGTGAGGAATCCTACTGGGCATTGGAGCCATGGTGTGAGGAGAATGGCAAACCCATTACTGAAGGGATCCGCCTTCATCAGTTACTGACATGTGGGGATTTCTTTACCTTTAAGGTGGGCAGGTGCCAACTTGGAAGCCTACCTAGAAGCCTGGGTGCCTTCCTACAGAGTATTACCATAGAATAGAGGCTGCACCTCTATTGTCCTGGCACTTCAACACTTCATTTCAACATGGGAGTACAGCTCCAAGTATGGGCTTCATCATTATCACTTGGAGCCAAAATATTGTAGCTAGGCAGACATTAGGCTTGGAGATTATAAGGACAGACCACACCTATTGTTTCCCTGTTAACTCTGGAAAGGGAAATATCATAATCAACCTTCCATAGGATTTAAAATACTATATGAAAGGGAGTAAGATTGGCTTCTGTTGAGGGAAAGCTCCTTCTTCTTAGTTAGAAGAATGAAAAAAAATAATATTTAAGTAATTTATTTAAGAGAGAGAGAGAGAGAGAGAGAGAGAGAGAGAGAATGGGTGCACCAGGACCTCCAGCCATTGCAAATGAACGAATTCCAGATGAATGTGCCACCTTGTCCATATGGCTTTATGTCAGTACTCTGGACTCAAACCCAGGTCCTTAGGCTTTGCAAGCAAGTGCCTTAATGACTGAGAAATCTGGTTATAATATTGGACTTGAATTGAAGATGTTTGATGTTTGCTTGATGGTTATTGTGTTTGCATTATTCTAGTCTCTTCTTGTTATGCCTTATATGGAAATGTTACTCCATGCCTTTATATGTTGGAAGCATATAATTTGTTTTGACTTTACAGGACTCACAGCTAAGAGACAATCTTAAATCTCAGCTGAGACTTGGGACTTTGGAACTATCTTAAGTTGGTAAAGACTATGGGGACCTTTGTAGTTGGACTGAATACAATTTACAATGTGAGACAGTTATGAATCTATTAGGGGCCAGTGGTGGAATGTAGTAGTTTGACTGCATGTTCCCCAATAGATGTAGGAGTTTTACTAAAACTTCTTGGATTTTCAGCTGCCTGGATAGAAGAGATGTCACTGTGAGTGGATCCTAGGGTCCAGTTCTAAAGTGTATTTGGAGACAGATTTAAAATTTTCAGCCAAAGGTATGCAGAGTGTTCCTGGGGTGTGCTTGTTTATGGTGCTGGTGGTAGTATTGTACCTGTGAAAGGGACCAGTTTCTTCTGCCATTATGGAACTTCTCCTGGATCTGTAAGCTTCAAATGAATCCTTTCTTCCCACAACTGTTTCTGGTCTGGAGGTACATCCCAGCAACAGGAAGCTGACTGTGGCAAAGACATTTCTTCATGGTATCTGGCATATCTGCATGTCTTATGAACAGAAACACTTCTCATAAAAACAGAAAGGTTTTCTTCTGGAGGATATTGTCAAGGATATTTGTATGGAATAAGTCTTGGAAGGTAGAGATAATGTCCATATATAGAGCTGAGGGTATACTTGCTTGCTTGTCTGGTAGAATAATGTCTCTTTCTGGGAAAAGCTCACATAATAAGCCTATTACAAGAACACTCCTGTAATATACTATGTAATGGAACATGCTTCACTTGGTGTGGTAGATTAAATGTAAAATGTTCCTATAGCCTCATGTGTTTGAGATTAAGTCTGCTACTTAATCTCCAGCTGGTGGAGCTCTTTTGGAGGAGGTGTGTAGCCTTAATATTTATTAGTCCAGCTCCGCTGGGTGTTCAATAGAGAGCTCATTCTTGCTGCTTCCTCCATGCTGATGTGGTAAGATATGATGCCTAGCTGTCTGCTTATGCCATGCTTTCCACACCATAATGAAACTTTTCCTCAAAACTGTAAGAAAAAAATGAACTCCTTCCACAATCTGCTTCTGGCCATGTGTTTTGTGCCAGCAATAAGAAAGTAGGTGCTACAGAAAATTGGTACCAAGAAGTGAGGTCATTACTGTGACAGACCTGAACATGTGTTTATTTTTTTAGTGTTTTAGAATTGGTTTGTAGTAAGACTGTGGAAAGATTTGGATGTTTGGACTAGAGAAACATTTTGGTGATATGGAAAGAGATTCATAGGCCATTCTGATAAGAGTTTGAAAGACTAAAATGCAGAGAGAAGTATAGACTGTGGAGGCTAGATTTATGATGTTTCATAGGAGGAAGAAGACTTTGCCAGGGACTGAGCTAGAGGCAGTTCATGTGAAGAGACTAGCTGCATTTTGCCCATGTCATGAGAACTTGAGCAAAGTTGAATTTAAAGTAATGGACTAGTATGTGATGGAGGAAAACACAGATAAGAAAGATATGAAAGATATAAAATTTGGCACAGAAAGAAATGAAAGCAAATTGAAAATCTCAAGACGTGGCCTCAAAGACTACAGCAACTACAGCTGCAATTGTTTAAGAGGATGGGCCACTGTGTTTTGGGACAATATGGGAAGTGCTAAGTATTTTGAAAGGAAGGGACCTCAAGGAAGAATGCTGAAGGAGTTTTTTGCTCCTCAAACTCAAGCTTAATACCTTTCATGGATAAACAATTTTGGCAGCAAGGCCCACCTAGTACTGGTTTTGGAAGAATTAAGATGCAGGAAATGGAAGTGCATGAAGTGTACATGGTTCTTGAGATGACTGCTAGGCCATGTGAGGCAGGATTGAAGTTCCTGCAAGAGGCCATGAGGGTGCAGACCCCAGGATGTTGGTGATGTCAGGATTATGGAACAGCTGCCAAAGAAAGCTGCTGGATGAGGATAGTTTCTACTCAGGCTATAAGCAGCACAGTTTTGTGGGGGCAGAGTTTTCTGAGCATTTTGGAGCCCAGACGATTTCATCACAAATCCCAGGTATTAGACATGGAGCTTATAGGATTTGATCTTTGCCTTGCTTTTTTTATGTTTTAGATAAGTTCAATATATCTTTGGCATACCCCAATTCCTACTTTTAGAAATGTAAATGTTAACTCTGTGCCATTATATATTGGAAATATATAAGTTCTGTTTTGATTTTATGGGACTCATGATAAAAAGACTATCTTGAGTCTCAGTTGAGACTTTGGACCTTTGAAAGGTATTGGAACTGGTAAAGAGTATGGAGACTTTTAGAGTTGGACTGAATAAACTTTTATCATGAGTTGGTCATGAGTCTATAGGGGCCAGTGGTGGAATGTCACCACTTGAATGTAAAGTGTCCCCCATAGCTGCAGGTATTTGTGATTAAATCTCATAATTAATCCTGTGCTGATACAGAGTCTTTGGAAAATTGAGCCTTGCTGGAGTAGGTTTGTCATTAGAAGTGGTCCTTGACATTTATTAATCCAGTCCCACTGGGTATTCATATAGATCTCACTCTTCCTGCTTCTTTTCTGCTTATAATGTGACAAGATGTGACACCCAGCCATCTGCTTATACCATGTTTTCCCTGCTAAGATGATATTTCCCCTCAAAACTGTTAGCCAAAATAAGTCCTTTCATTCCATAAGTGGTTGTTTCAGGTCAGTGTTTTGTCCTAGCAAAGAGAAGGTCACTTTACAATTGGTTTCATTGTATCTCCTTTTGTGAACTGAAGCTGAGGAAACAGGCAAATGTTGAGGCTCTCTTGCTATTGTGAATAATAACCTATATTTTTGTCTCCAACTTTGATGTATGATTAAGTTCTGTTGTCAAATTGATCAAATTAGGGCTGGAGAAATGGCTTAGCAGTTAAGGAACTTGTCTGCAAAGCCAAAGGACCCAGGTTTGATTCCCTAGGATCCACATAAGCCAGGAGAACAAAGTGGCACATGCATCTGGAGGTTTTTTTTTTTTTTTTTTTTTTTGCAGTGGATGAAGGCTGTGGCACACACCTTCTTTCTCTATCTGCCTCTTTCGCTCATCTCTCTCTCTCAAATAAATAAATAGATTTTAAAAATTGATCAGACTAGGAATCAAGTAAGAGACATGCTTTTAGGCCAGTCTGTAGGATGGGACATTCCAGGAAGGATCAACTGAGGGAGAAAGTCCTTCCTCCAAAGTGGGTAGCACTTCCAGTGGTGGACTATAAAGAGGCTCCACCACAGCCTCCTTTATTTGCCTGGCTTCCCATGCTACTCACTGGTGAATGCTTTTTATCTGGCTGCCATTGCTATTCTCTAATATGGGGATTTACCCTGTTCTAACTATCCTTTGTAGACATTATTATCAAGTTCCTTCAGCCTTCCAATGTGGACTTAAGACCAGCAGCTCTCCAGGTATCCTCCAGGCCTTCAGTGCCAGACTGGGACTGCTGAGGCATCCACCCTTGTGTTCTGAGCAGCCGTGGTGTCCCTTGATGCGCAAGCCTGCAAAAAGCTGTTGTTGGCCCTCCCAACTTGTATCCTGCAAGCTAATCCAACAAATTGCCTTTATAATACATATCAATTCTATTATTCTATTGTTTTTCCTCCTCTAGAGAACCCTGATTAATACAAGTGTCTTCTGCCAGCATACATAAAGCTCAAAGTTACTTTGGTAGCTTGTAACTAATGCAGAATCATGTCTGTGGTAGTTTGAATGTGATAGTATAAATATGTGGCTCCATAGACTCACATATTTTAATAAAACTGAGTTTACAACTTCAGCCCTGAGTAGGAACATTCCCACTGTACGATGGCATGTCACAGGGGATGTATCTGAATTCTAGCCAAAAGGTGTAATGACAGCAATTTTGAGCTCTGTGTTTCCTGCTTCTTTCTTCCTTTCTTTCTTTCTTTCTTTCTTTCTTTCTTTCTTTCTTTCTTTCTTTCTTTCTTTCTTTCTGGTGTTTTCTTGCTGTGTTGTTTCTCTGTGCTTGGATGTATGGAAGTAGGCAGATTCTTCCACCGTTAATGGGGTTTCCCCTGGATCTGTAACCCTGAAATAAACCTGTTCCTCCCATAAACTATGTCTGCTTAGATGTTCATCCAAGCAATGTGGAGCTGATTACACAGGTTTTGAGAAATATGCACTTTATATATATATGTGATACCATTCTTATTATATAATAGGTACTCAATAAATAAATGACTAGATGTTCAATAGTACTCATGACAGCTTGGATATGAAGCATCCCCACCCCAAAAAGTTTGTTTATGTTTTAAAGGATTGTTTCTAAATTTGCTGCAATAATCAGAGATGAGGTTTTGGGGAAGTGATAAAGGCAATGGATTAATCTCTTCATGGATTTATAATATAATGGCATTATTGGAAGGTGATGGAAAGTTTTGGAGATGAGGCCTATTTGTAGGCATTAGGTCACTGAGAACATATCTAGTCCTGGGTCTCATTTTCTCTCTCCCTCTCTCTCTCACACCCACACACACACCCACACACTCCCTCTTTCAGTTTCTACATCCCTCCCTCCTTCCTGGCTACCATGAGATGAGCAGCTCTGCTTTACCATGACCTTCAATCATAATGTTTTAATTTACTACAAGTCTAACTCAATGGAACCTGGACTAAAACCTCTGAAACAATGAGCCCAAACAACCATTTTGTTCTTTAAATAATTTATCTCGAGGGTTGAGGAGATTGCTCAGTGGATAAAAATGCTGGGTTGCAAAGCCTGGTGAGCTGGATTCAATTCCCCAACATCCATGTAAAGCTGGATGCAAATGGAGCACATGTTTGGCATTTGTTTGCAGTGGCAAGAGATCCTAGCATACCCATACATGTGCAAATAAATAAATAAATAAATTTTGTAAAAAGCAAAATATTTCTCTCAGGAATTTGTCACGGCAATGAAAATTCTGAATAATTCAGAGGGAAAGTAGCAGATTCATGGCATGGACAATAACCTTTAAAATTTATTTATTTGCAAGGATAGAGAAAGGACAGAGGATATGAATGAGATAGAGGAAATCGGCATGTCACTACTAACAAACTCCAGAAGATACATGTGCCACTCTGTACATCTGATTTTCTGTGGGTACTTGGGAATTGAACGTGGACTATAAGGCTTTGCTAGCAAGTGTCTACCCACTGAGTCATTTCTTTAGCCCAACAATAATGTTTTTACTCCATCTCCCTTAACAAAACTGGAGAAGTTTAGATGCTAGTGGAGAGAAAATAAACAAGGTTAGTCATGTGAAGGAGTCCTGGCCCACTCACTGGGAAGAGGGAGTGATTTTACCAAAGATTAAGAGCTCAGCTTTTCAGACCCTGGTCTCCAGCTTCTCCCACCAATTTTGTTTGCTTTCTGACTTCCAAGACTTGGAGGAGGGAATGGAACAGGTGGAAGGCCCATATGAAAGGGACACTGGAAAGCAGGATACCATTTCATGGATCCAGTAAAATGAGAGCAAGCCACATGCTATGAATAAGGCAGGCATAGCTCCTTTACTGGGACTTCACCTGATGGGCTCACGCTGATCAAAGGGTGATCAGGCTCTTCCCTCAATAAAGGGTATAGCATGCTTTTATTGAGTTTCTGGAATAGGCTACATTTTGGTAGCTGATCATTGGGTAGTTTCAAAAAAATGTATTCCTCCTTGAGCACAAACATTCTGGTCTTGAAGTTTGCAGGTTAACAGGCTGGCAACTTAACCCAGGAGCTGCCAAGTTCCTCTTTCAGCTGGTGTCATCATATTGCATAAATAGCCTGGTTTCATGGTTTGGTGTGGACAATGTGTAGGGCCAAAGGACCTTCAGTGCTTAAGCTGCTAAGATCACAAAGGCCAGTTACATACCAGCTCTAATGGGTGATGGGCCAAGTTAATCTTATGTTATAGCCTTGGACAAAAAAAAATTTACAATGAAGAACATGCAGAGTAGAGTCTGACACACTAGTTAAGAGAAGGAAAGAGACAGATACAATATGAAGACAGAGATGCCAAGATTTTAATAAGTTTTTCTCATCTATATGGTATCTGTAGGTTCCAGTGAAGACTCAGGGTTCATAGCAGAAGTGGCCTTTAAGTTTTCACAGACAACCTAAGCACCTGTTATAACCACACATGAGCAGTGTCATCTTACAGCAAAGCTAGTGGCAACTAAATAAGTATTGCTCAACTGGGGAACCTCCAAAATTAGTGACTTTTAAAAAGTCAACAAAAAGCAAACAAACCTGTAGAACTTATTTAGGATATTTTTAATGGAGTTACCGGTCTAATAAACCTTTTTATTTTATTTTTATTGATTTAGTTGAGAGAGGAAAAGAGGCAGAAAAGAGAGAATGGGTGCACCAGGGCTTCCAACCACTGCAAACGAACTCCAGACACATGCGCCTCCTTGTGCATTTGGTTTACATGGGTACTGGGAAATTGTACCGAGTTACTTTGACTTTGCAGGCGAGCGTCTTAACCACTAAGCCATCTCTCCAGCCCTTATTTAGGATTTTCTTTGGCAACAGTTCCCACTTACCTTTGTTTGTTGTTTATGTAGCCATCTTGAACTTCAATGATTTTAGCTTTAATTAGAGGCCTTTATACTATACATACTTTGATCCTGTGCCCCAATGTGGTGTTTTATGACAAAGCTATTGAGACAACACAAGGATAGATGCAGAAGAAAACACATACCATGTTTTTAGTTTGTAACTAGTTAAGAGCTCAGGGTTTATTTACCCCTGGTCCCCTGCAGTGGCCCCTACCTATCTCAAATATGCAGATTCAATGAACTCCATACACTCTAAGCCAAGGAGAGAGGAAATAATTACTATATTATGGGATAAAAGCCAAAGACAGTGAGAAAGATTTTAGAGACTACATGAATCAAATCAGAAAGAAGGTAGCCAACAAATCAATGTAAATAAAATAAGATAGGTTCCTATACTATGGAGCACCAATTTTAAAGTGCTTAAAGAAATCTCTTATTAAGCCTGAGTATGGTGAAGTACACCTGTAATCCCAGAACTCACGAGGTTGAGGCAGGAGAACTACAAGTTCAAGACTAGCCTGGGCCATATAGAGAGACCACATTTTCAAAACAAAAAGCAAAAGAGAAAAATAAATCTCTTGTTAGATAGACCAGAACTCTTCATACAGCAGTAATATTGCCCCAAATGCAGATATTTAAGAGAAAGGTAACATGGAACACTTTGTTGTTTGTATGTTTGAATTAGGAACGCAAATTTTATGGATATAGTTTATGGCAGAGCTCTTGCCTAGCACATATGAGGCCTGGGTTTAATGTTCATCACTGGAAAAAAAGTGATGGAGAATAAACTTTTAAGTTCAAAGGCGAATGATTCCAGATGAAAACTGGAAGTAATGAAGAGGAACAGAAAGCAAACAAAATATGTTAATTTAAAGTAAGATACAGAATACTAGAAATTACTCATGGAGATAAAAATATATGTAGAATTAAAATGCACAGTAACAGTGATCAGAAGTCAAGAAGAATAGAAATATGGTTAAAAATGTTATACGTTATTAGCATTTGGGGGTAGGTGGTAGAATAAGCATTTGTACTATAGTTTATAAGAATTCATGATTAAATCGTTATCACAATTATATATATATATACATATATATGCACATATATATTTGTGAATGATTCTAATGAACATGTTTATATAGACAAAAGTGGGGTATAATAACATATTTAATTCTAAGCCAGTCAAGTAAAGAGACTCAAGGAGCATTGAAAAGTTAAATCAAAGGGTAGGCAAAGAGTGTGCTTAAAATAATTTCAAATTTACCAGTAATTACATGAAATGCTAAAGCATGAAATGATAATTTCTTTTTAATAGCTGTGTGATGCATTATGCAGAATTTTTGATAAGTGTTTTGGATATTTTACTGATGAATGTTGAATGCTTTCTAATTTTTTTCAATAGTAACCAATGTTGCATGAAAATTTGTATACATAGAAATTTCCATTTCTGTTTCAATTTTCACAGACTGTGTTCAAATATGTTGAAATAATGGGAGAAAATGAAAACACATTTAAAGTTAATGAGAAGTTGTAGAGGTGATAGACATATTAATTAGCCTAATTGAATTCCATAATGCATATTTGTGAATTGAAATCTTAGAATTCCAATAAAATAAAATGCTGACACTAACTGCAAATGCTATCCTCTCCCTACACAAATAAGTTAACTTTTTATCTACCAACAGTATTAGACTATATCAATCACTCTATCTTTCTTATTTATGTATAAAGATTAATATTCCCTCAAATTGCATGGAAATGAGACAGAATGTCTCCAGTGTATTATCCACTGAAGGAACTGCCCATTAATTGGATTATGACACTGATTGCTGATTTGATCAAACATTGGTGGATCAGACCCCGATTAGATCAACCACAGATTGAATTAAGCCCAATGAGTTTAGCTGCTGACTCAAACTTCTGGTCAGATTAGCTGTTTGAGTCTATGACTGATTGGATTGGATGAAGCCCTGTTTGCATGAAGCACGGAAAAGACCAATCCTTGATTAGATCAGCCCTCATTACTGCTTCTGTTTGTATCAGCCTGCTTGGATCAAGCAGTGATTGGTTTTGCTCCTTCACTGTGTCAGAACCAATGTGGATCAATATGCAATCAAATTATCCACAGTTACATCAATCATTGATTAAATTAGCTTCTGATCTGAATGTAGATGCTGATTGGATTAGTGATTCTGAAGGGAAGGTGTTGAGAGACTCATGTAATATATCCCTAATATAGATAGATAGATAGATAGATAGATAGATAGATAGATAGATAGATAGATATAGACAGATATATAGATATCCATGTATGTATTGCCTTTCCTCCCTGTCAAGAAGGTCCCTGACTTTCCATGTCAATCACTTCTGGCCGCCTCATCACTCTTGGGCCCTTCCCAGTAGACAAGCTCACCATGTCAAACTGCTTACCGTTTGCCCAAGCACTCTGCTTCGCCTCTCATAGTGTCTGACTTGTCTTTGCTCCCGATTCTGCTCCATCCAGAAGCCTTCTCTGGCTAGCCCCAGGTCTACTTAGACTCATGTCATCTCTTCTGGGCTCTTTTGGCCTCACTGGCACCATGACCATTTGCCTATGGTGGGTCAAGCACTGCTTGTGGTACAGAGTCTTTTCCACCAGACCTGGCAGGAGTCTGTAAGCTCCTCTTAGAATGTCATCATGTATGCATGGAAATCCTCATGCAGTCTGCTTGCTGAGCAGTCTTCCTCTGCCCATGAGTATGGTGATAGCCCTAGTGGGTGGGAACAGTGCAAGTATCCTTCTACTTACTGACCTCTCCTCTGAACTCCCACCAAGTAGATCCCACAAAGCCCCCCTGTGTGTCTTGCAGGCATAACTGTAATAGAGAGACTTCCAATTCAGACCTAGGAAAGTTGTCCCTGTGAACAGGTAGAAAAACTGGCTTCCTGTGCCTGTGGCCAGGTGAACATTAGGAACGGCTATTACTATAGTAATTGTTTAGTAAGGTATGATCACATTTGGGTACATCCCTCAGGGCCATCTTCAGGTTCCCTTTCAGGGATCATCTGCCATAACTGCCCCTTCTTGCTTACTATTCTCTGGTTTGGGGTGTTCAAGTGGATGCATGCTCTTGGGATCAGTAGCTCATTACCAATGACAGGCTCCCCAAGAGTTGCTATCTTCTCTGGCCTCTAGATTCTGATGAGCTCCCCAGATGGCTGGCCTACCAGAGCAGTCTGCATCTGCCTAGAATGTACTGTAAGCAGTTATCCACCAGGGAAGTATTCAGGCCTTGACCAGGCCTCATAGAGGAGACCCCAGGACCTGGTAGTGAATAGCTATGAGCCTCCAGTGTAAACATGGAAGGAGGGGATTCCAGAGTCTAAATAAATGCAGAGTCTAGCTCTTTCATCATACCCAGCCACCACAACTGCCCATCTTGTGGCTCCTTTGTATGGCAGATACCCCATTCTAGTCTTCTCGCCCTTCACCTCTAAATCTTCTGCCTGGCACTAGACAATTTTTGGCCCTGATACCCTCCCTTGCCACTGTGCCACCAAAGAATGACTGAAGTATGTTGTAGTACAGTTTTTTACCCTCTGACATAATATGATCATCCCATGTTCATCTTGCAGTAGAAATTACCTTGGCCATGGCAACTCATTAACCAAAGCAATACAGTGATAGTCAGGCTTATGGCAATAGCAATAGAGATATTAATACCCCTTAGTAGATGGAGGAGGAAAGGGCACAGAACCTAACCTAAGATTCCAGCAATTATTCCCTCTTGCCTTACTCCCCCAGATGTGAGTTTGGGGAATGCTAGAATACATAGGAAGTAGAACATTTGCTGAAAGTGGGACTCTACGATGTAGCTTCCTTGAAGTCTTCATGCATAATGGGGTGTTACTTTATGGCATTGTAGCTATTTTGGGTTTACCCACACTCCTGTGAGCAATATCTTGCCCATCCTTTGTAAGTAAACCCAATAAACTCATTGGTTCACCATGTTGAACTTTGGCAGAACTGTTATTTCGGTCTGTCATTGGTGTCCTGTCTGGGGTGTATAGAAGCTTGTTCATGTCTCCCCAGGAAAAGTTAACAAAACAAGGTATCACCTAAGGTGTGCACCAGCAGCAACTGAGTGTATGGCATTATTTGGAGACACATACAGACAGTGGCTTTTTTCCTCAGAGCTAGGTGCAGGGCAAGGGTCCTACTGCCCCTCCCCCCATCACCTTCTGAGGAAATGCCCCTCAAATAACTAAAATTAGGCAAATAAGATGAAAAATATGCATGTTCATATTCCTACAAACTCTCACAAAAATTTCATTGACTATAAAGAAATAAATCTGAATAATTATGTAATGGTTATTCATAACATTATTATTATTCATAGTATCTCATACATAACCCTGCAATTAGAATATTTTATGGAAATATATTAATGGGATTTAAAAATACCTCTCCACAGTAACTATTTATCAATAAAATAAGAGAATATATATTGGCTAGTTCAATTTAGTCAATTCTTGTAATAGAAGATACTATGTAATATCCAAAAAACACAGTTATACATACTACAATGTATGCCTGATTTCAATGTGCCCTCCCTGATAAATAACTAATATAAATGTATCAGTTTCTTTTCTCAAGAAAGAGGTAAAGGACAAAAATCTTCCTTTCTGCATTTTGTTTATTTTGCTAATTCTATACATGAATAATTTCTGGAGGGTAGCTCATATATTTACTATCTAGTATCTTATTCAGATGTTTCCCACTGAAAACAGAAAGGTGTAAATAGGACTCGATTGAGAATGGCAGAGTTCTGAGGTGGTTTGAAACGCTGTGTGGATTTTAATCAGCAGAGCATCACAAGCACGACTCCTGCAGACATCCCCAGGTTGATTTTCAAACACTGCTTCAGTTATCTTCAGTTTCATTAAGTAGAATTAATTCTTAGGTGAACTAGGAGGTACCTAAAAGAGGATTCCCTTTTCAGTAGGCTAGAAGGATCCATTTGCCTTACTTAGATTATGCACATTCTTTTTCAGCTCAGCAATTTGCAGCTCATGTTGACAAATCATTTATTTCATCCTTGGAGGGAAGGCTATTTCTAGATATATTGGGCACTTTTGATCCCTGTTGGAGGAGGCTACCTTTGAAGATCATAGTCAGTGAAAGCATTTTGTCTGTGGATGGCATTTGAGAGAATGAGAGGTAACTGCTAGAGCTGGGGAAATAAGCAGTTCATTTCTAACTGGGGTACTTCACTCAGATCTGTAGGTGGGTTAGCCATCAAGATTAAAGGCTCATATTGAAAATGGTAAAACATGAAAACTTCATTAACTTCCTTCTCCTGTTAATGGACATTTCGGTTGTTTTCCATTTTTCAATATTGCAAATAATGCTGCAGTGATAACTTGTGTAGCATGTTTTTCTGAGCTGATGTTTAAGATGTTTTTCCTAGAATATACTCCCATTAATAGAACTGTTAGATAAAAAGGTTATATGCATTTTCAATTTTACTAGATATTATCACATTGTTTTCCAAAGTGTCTATACCATTTGCCACTCCCATCAGCAGAGCACAAAAAAATTGTTATTGTGCATCCTTACCAAACTGTATGGTTTGAATGTTTAATTTTGTCTCTCTGATGGGGGTGGAATTGTATTTCTTTAGTTTGTTTTCTCTAATGGATACTCACTTTTCTTGTTGCTGTGACAAAATACCTGACAAGAAGCAACTGGGTTCAGTTTTGTGCTTTCCCTCCTACCCTTTCTCTCCTCCCAAGCCCTATCCTACCTATTGTCCAGGCCTTGAGATGCCTATCAGATATGTCAGCAACTTGGGATGATACAGGTTAGGAACCATGGATGGAGACAGACACCGAGGACAATCAACACCTACCAAACCAGAGATCCAGACGTTCCTAAGAGCCCATCACTGAAGTAAACTCGAAACACACCAACATGGCTCAGGGAATTTTGGAGAAGAGGGGGGCAGAATGATTATTAGAGCTGCAAGTTGGGACATTTTTGCACAGAGACATTGCCTCTCCCCCATAACTAATTGCTGCCCCCACAATGCATGACCCACAATCCCCATGGGGTTGATGACCTACATCCCCAATGAGGAGGGTCCATTCAGAAAAGGGGCAGGGATGAGGGAAAGGATGGTGCCAACATGTGTTGTTTACATCCTAAGTATGTCTGTAACTAAAGAAATAAAAATAAAAACAGAAGCAACTTGGGGGAGCAAGGGTTTATTTCAGCCTACAGTTTGAGGTGATTCTGTTCATCATGGCTGGAAGGTATGGCAACAGAACATTGGGTGAAACAGGAAGCAGTGAGATGAACGTTGATGCTCAGCTGGCTTTCTGTTTTTTATTCAGTTCGAAACCCCATCCCATGGGATGGAGCTGCCTATAGATAGAAGGATCTTCTTCTCTCAAGTAACCTAATCTAGAAATTCCCTGGCAGGCATTCCCAGAGATTTGTCTCCTAGGTGATTCTAAATCCAATCAAGTGGATAATCCAGATTAACCATCACATTCACATTGGCTAGCTTTTCACAGATATGTGAACTTTGCAAGCTTCCTCCTCTGGGAGTTATCACATTTTGGTTGGTTTGTTTTCCTCTGGTGACTTGTAGGAGTGCCCTTTTGTTGTGTTTTTGTGGGAGCTTCTTGAATGAAATCTCTTTGTAACTTTGGGTTGATGTCAGGTGTCTTTCTCAATCGCTCTCCACCTTATTCTCTGAGACAGGGTCTCTCACAAAATCTGGAACTCACCAGCTCATCTAGACTAGCTAGCTAGCAAGCTCCAGAGATCCTCTTGTCTTTAACTCCAAGTTCTGGGATTATAAGCACGTGCCACTATGCCTGGCATTTTACATGGGTGCTAAGGAACTGAGCTCAGGTCCTCATACTTGTAATGCAAACACTTTTACTGACTGTGCCATATTCCCCATATTCACAGCTCCTAGTTATAAATTTTATGTGTTGCATATGGCATCTCTTTGTTGTTGGATTTTCTTTTTTGTTCATTTTATAGTCAAGAAATACATAATTTTAGTCTAGCAAGTTTCTTGATCTTTTCCTTTATAGTTTGTGGCTATTTTGAGAATTCCTTCCTTAATCCACATTCATGAATGTAATTTTCTAAATTTCGTGTAAGAAATGGAGAAACTTTATCTTTCCTAATAGGAATTTATTTTTATTTAATGAACACATTGGTTCTCTAATAGTAAGTAATAAATTATCACCAATTTAGTAGCTCAAGACAGCAATTCAGTAGCTCAAGACAGCAGAAAATTTATCAGCTCACCTTTCTGTGAGTCAGAAGTCTGATACCACATGTCTAAATTCTCCACCAAGAAGCTCACAGGGTTGACATCAAATTGGTGGCTATCTACTTGCTTGTGTAAAAGTTTGAAGTCCTTTTCCAAGCTACTGTGGTTGTGGTCATGTTAAGACCAACTGATTTAGGAACTTAATCACATCTGCAAAACTCCTGTACAGCACTACCTAGATTAGTGCTTTAATGAATGAGTGGGAGAAGGTGGGTCTAGAATCTCTGGTGCCATCTTAGAACTCTGTCTGCCACATAGTGCAGAGATCTACACTTTATCTTCATGCATCACTGTGCTATATTCATTTCAGAAAATTTAAAACATATGCAAAAGTAGGCACAGTAGCTGCATGAACACCTGTTTCCTATACCAGCCTTCTGTGATTCAGAATAGACACTTCTCCAAATTTGGTTTTGCAGCAAAGATATGACATATCAGTTCATCTGTAAATCCTTCAGTATGTATCTTCATAGATCTCTTCCCTTCCATTGTTCTTCTTCAACCTGGAATTAGCTAAGCTCAAGAGTAAAGGTACACTCTTCCAGATTTCTAAATATGACCAAAATTTCTGACATCGACCCCAAGTTCAAGTGTATGGTAGTTTGAATGTGAAGTATCTCCCATAGTCTCAAGTGTTTATGACTAAGCCTCAATCTCTAGCTGGTATTCTTTGATAGGTGGAGCCTTGCTGGAGGAGGTGTGCCACTGGGGACAGTCCTTGAGGTTTATTAGCCTGGCTCCAATTTCAGTTACTTAAACTCCTTCCACTCAGATATATGACAACTTTCTGGTCATGCCATGCTTTCTTGCCATGATGAAACTTTGCCTTGAAGACTGAAATACCTTTACACCCTTTACATTGCTTCTGGTTGGGTGTTTTATCCCAGCAAGGGGAAGCTAACTATAACAAACGCTATTCCTCAATCACTCTCAGTTTTGACAGTCTCCTAGAAAGACATAAAATTCACTCAGTCTCCTATATTCCCAGCCATGATTATGACAGGCAAGATGTGAATTAGAAGACATACATGGGAATAATCTTAAACTGGGATGGCTTCAGATGCGAAGTTTCACTGCTCCCAAAGACATTACCCTTCTGGCATCAATATCTGAAAATATGTGGAAGGAATATTACCAGCTTAGGAAGCTATGTGGTTGAGTTTTTATCAGGGATTCATCCTATAGGAATGGTTGATGAAATTATTGCCCATGTCATGTTGAACTTCATCTCCAGCTTCCTTCTGCTGCCAAAGTCATGTTGATATTGATGAGAGCAGGCGAAAGAGATTTATTAGGCAGTTAGGAAGAAGAGACCTCAAGAGTAAGCAGTCCTTGGCATCATTAGCAGTTCTGTTTCAGCCAAAGGCCAGGCCAGCATTAATGCCTTCATTGTCATTTTCCATTTTCTCTCTTTAAAAAAATATTTTAAAAGGTAACAAACCCATGAGCATAGCTACCCGGAGACCTTTATGACCAGACACCTTTTTAGTTCCTGGAAGTATGCACCAATGTCCTAGTGTGGTCAGCCTGAGGAAAAGATGTATAAGCATCATGATAATATATGGCTGGGCTGACAGGACTGTACTTAAACTTATTGGTCTCAGCCTGGTCACCAGGAGGAAGAGGTACAGGCACATCTCATGGGAATTTATGACTGAACCAGTTGGACTAAACAGCACCCCTTGTGTTCTGAGAGTGAGTCTTTTTTACCTTTCCCTTGCAAAGCTTTTAGGTATACACTGACCCTCTTCTGGCCCAGGCATTGAAATAAAAATGTGGCTGCCCTTATTGGAAAGGAGACACATGGACACCTCATGAGGATTGATGATTCGACTAGAATTGCACTTCTCCCTATGTCAGTTCAGACACATTAAAGATCAGCTACTCTAGCCAGAACACCATATAACTCCCCAAAGACAATGATTGGCAACCTGTCCAGGATCCTTCTCTGCTGATAAAGAGAGCTTTCTTTCTTTTTTTTTGGGGGGGGGAGGAGGGTTGAAGTAGGGTCTCACTCTAGATCAGGCTGATCTGGAATTCACTATGTAGTCTCAGGCTGGGTTTGAACTCATGGCAATCCTCCTACCTCTGCCTCCCGAGTGCTGGGATTAAAGGTGTGTGCCACCACACCTGGCAAGAACTTTCTTACTTTTACTTATCAATAAACAATATAAGCCTTGTCTCTACACTTATGTTCTCTAAGTAAAAAAGTTTCTCTTTTGATATCCTTCTTCTCCAGATTCCTTCTCAAATGTGCAACATTAAAGAACCAAGAGCTACTGAATCAGTGGAGCATTGGTGACCATTGAGAGTCTGGCACCCTAGTTCTTGAGGTAAACCCACCTAAGAGGCCAGATAAGGTTTCATTGCTATCAGCGAGACCTGTTTCAATATCACGTGACTCATAGCCCCAAATTTACAATCATGAACTGGTCCATCTGGAATGGCCAGCACTCACCCTGAGCCATCTGTTAGTTTAAACTATCCTGGATTACAAAGACATTCCTATCACTTAGGAAATGTTGAGGGTTCAGTTATTTAACAGAAATTAGAGATAAAGACCAAATTCCTTTCCTCCATTTCTTGCTTGCTCACTCCTCCCCTCTTTTTTGATGCATTGGAAATTGAACTTAGGGCCTCTCACATGTTAGGCAAGTGGTCTACCATTGGGCTACATTCCAAGCTCTTCTTTTATTTTTTTATTCCTTTGAGATATGGTCTCATTCTTTAGCTCAGGCTGGCCTGGAACTTACTCTATAGCCCAGACTGGACTTATACTCATGATACTCCTGCCTGAGCCTCCCAAGTAGTTAGGATTATAGGCCTGGTCACTAGGCTTAGCTTGCTCTTATAAGTGTCCTGGCAGGAAGGAAGATATTCTGGACAGGCACTTGGACCTCTCTTTGACTATCAGACTATTGAAACAATGAACTCCAACAAATCAGAATTTCCCCAAGCTAGGAAAAAGAAAGTCTGAAGCCTGGTGACAGCAAGAGGAGGAACTTGCCCCAGAGAAGCTTTGACTATCTCACGGAAGAGGCTGGAGTTGAGACAGTGGATGAGCAGGATCAGATCTTGACTGGGGTTGCTTAGTTATGCATGCTTCTTGCCTTCTATTTAAACCCAAATCTCATGTCAGGACCCAAAGAGTTGGGGATATGTCACTGGACCTCTTCTCATCTTCCCAATGTAGCCACATTGTATAAGTCTCCTTTTGTGCCTTTCACTCTTATTTGCTTTAATTGGCTTATTAAGGATGGGCAGCTAAACCTAGCTCATTAGGTCCAGGATCTGACCCTTAATAACTCTGGTAATACCCTTTCCTTCCTTTCTTCTTTCCTTCCTCTTTCTTTCTTTCTTTCTTTCTTTCTTTCTTTCTTTCTTTCTTTCTTTCTTTCTTTCTTCTTTCCTAACCACAATACCATTACCACACCTAAAAACCTGAAACAATTCCTTATGTTCATCAACTATCTAGAATTTTTCCCGTAATATCATTTTAAAATGCAATAGTTGATTTCTGCACAGCAATATCTTTTTTAAAAATAAATCTTCTAAGGAACATATTTTTATTTTATTTTATTTTATTTGAGAGAAAGAGAGAGATAGAAAGAGGGAGAGAGAAAGACAGACAGAAAGAGAGACTGGGCACACCAGATCCTTCATCCACTGTAAATGAACTCCAGACTCATGTGCCACCTTGTGCATCTGGCTTACGTGGGTCCTGAGGAATCAAACTTGGGTCCTTTGGTTTTGCAGGCAAACATCTCAACTGCTAAGTTCTCTCTCCAGCTCTACACAGCAATATATTAACAAAGCCATGTACATTTACTTCATTAGTCTATATCTTGGAATTCTTTCAGTTTCTAGGTTACCTAGTCTTCTTTTTATTTTTATTTTTTTGCTTACAATTTATTTATGGAAGAAAATGAGTTATTTATTCTATAGAGTTTACCACCTTCTGGATCTTGCATAAATTATATGAGTATAAAATTCACCCAGATAACATTTATACTTAACATATTTTAATTACCTAGAACAGAAAATTCAAATGTACCTTGTACCTTTAGACAAAATTCTAAAGTCCTTTGTTAGGTTGCTTAATTACATGTTAGCAGGCTTGACGTCATCAAGGATGAACCTTTCCTTCATAATCAGCTTTGGGTTGTATCTCCTGTGTCTCTGTTAACAAACTAACTTTAAGGAAGGAGGAAACATTACAGTCTCCTCTACCTATAATTTAAAATACCATGTGAAAGGAGGGAGAAAGTATCACAATTGCCTCTCCTTAAAATTTAACATACCATGGGCTGCGGATATAGTTCAATAGGTACAGAGCCCCTGCCTAGCATGCAGTAAGCCCTGAATTGGATAACTAGCACCATATAAAATAGGTCATGATGGCACACATCTGTAATCCCAGCACTTGGGAAGTGGTGACAGGAGGACCAGAAGTTCAAGGTCATCCTTAGCTATAGCTGAGGCCAGCCTGGGCCTACCTGAGACCATGTCTCAAAAAATACATATGAAAGGATAGCTAAAGATTAGACAAAAGAGAGGAAGGTGGAGGTAGCCATATTTGTTGGAGGCTCATCAACAGAAGGCTACTACCTCCTGGTGAAGTATAGATATTTTTATAAATTTACTTTTATTTGCTTTCTTTAATTCTTTTTAATTTGCTTTTTACATGACTTTTGGTTAAGAGAATGAAATCTTAGTTATATCTCTGGCTCTGGGTGGAGACTGGGGTGGGTGTGGAGGTGGGTCACTGGACCTCTTTTTGATCTCCTTTTAAATTTTTTTCCTTTTATATTTTTTAAATTTTTTATAATTAACAACTTCCATGATTGTGAACAATATCCTATGGTTATTCCCTCCCTCCCCCACTTTCCCCTTTGAAACTCCACTCTCCATCATATCTCCTCCCCCTCTAAATCAGTCTCTTTTATTTTGATGTCATCATCTTTTCTTCCTATTATGATGGTCTTGTGTAGGTAGTGTCAGGCGCTGTGAAATCATGGATATCTGGGCCATTTTGTGTCTGAAGGAGCATATTGTAAGGAGTCCTGCCCTTCCTTTGGCTCTTACATTCTCTCTGCCACCTCTTCTGCAATGGACCCTGAGCCTTAGAAGGTGTGATAGAGATATTTCAGTGCTGAGCACTACTCTGTCAGTTCTTCTCAGCACCATGGTGCCTTCTGAGTCATCCCTAGGTCACTGCCATATGAAAAGAGAAGAGTTTCAAGCCAGTGAGAGTAGCATTAATATATGGGCATGAACATTAAAAGAAGTGCTTACTGGGCATTTTGATGAGCATAGTATATACATTTAGCCAGACAGCAGCAGACATTATAACCCTAGGGCTCATGACAACCCTTGTTGTAGGCTTTCAGTATCAGGGATGTATTCCCTCAGATGGAGTAGGCTTCCAGTCCAATTAGAGGGCAGTTGGTTTCCACCATGACAAATGTGCCACTATTGCACCCATTGGCTCATTTGGCCTGGCTGGCCAAATATAAGGCTTGCAGTGTCCACTGTTGAGTATCTTCACTGGTGATTTCTCTCTCTCCCATTAAGCTGCATGAAGCATGTCTTTTTCCAGCTTTCTCTCATCTGGTCTACATGGAGGAGGTTTTCAGCTCAGCTCCAGCAGGATTTCTCAGTGACCTTGAAGCCCAAGCATGTGGTCTTCAGCAATAGGGTCTTACGATCTATTCCTACTAGGAAACCAAGAGCCTAGGCAATGGTGTGTAATGTTTTGGGGGCATCAGGAACCTCCCTGGCCAACAACTCACTGGACGATATCCCATCCCTGGCACTGAAAATTTTCTAGTAACAATCTATGGCTCCAGAGTGTTCCATTGTCCAAAAAGTAGGTTTCCATATGATTTATTTAGATCCTCTTAGATTTTGATTCACCCTCCCTCCATCTTTCTTTTACTCAATCTCTTCTCCTAACCTCACTTAGGCCATTTCACTTCTATTAATCTGTTCTTCTACTTACATATATACAATACCATCCTCTTAATTCCCCCCTCCCTTCCTTTCTATTCCCTTTATATCTCTTTTCTAGCTTACTGGCCTCTGCTACTGAGTTTTCTTCCTACTCGACTTTCTTTCCAATGTGACCACATTGAGTAATTGTGCTTTTGGTACCTTTCACTCTTGCTTGTTTGTTTAATTGGCTTGTTAATGATTGATTGCTGAACCTGGCTTATTAGGGTTATAAACTGTCAGGAACTGACTGAACTATCAAGATTATTGGAGTACTACCTAGCAAGAATATTTTGGTAAAGAACAATGGCATACCATTGTCCTTAAGAATTTATCCAGGGCTGGAGAATTGGCTCAGCAGTTAATGTGCTTGTCTTCAAAGCCTAAAGACCTGGGTTTGACTCCCTAGCACCCATGTACAGCCAGTTGCACAAAGTGGCACATGCATCTGGAGTTCATTTGCAGCAGCTAAAGGTTTTAGCATGCCCATTCTGTCTGTCTCTTGTCTCTCTATCTCTCTCTGCTTGCAAATAAATGAACAAAAACAAAAATTAAAAAGTAATAATCCAAATGGGGCTGTTAATCACCTAGTCAGGAAAATACCCCTCAGAATGATGTCTGTTCCAGAAGCTTCAAGAAATAACATAAAACCTACCTAAATATATAGGCTAGCAGAATTGTCTCTGGCCATTGTCCAACTCTTGCCCCATGAGAGTGTTTTCACCTGCAATGCTCCCTTTGGTCATTGTCCACTGTCACTATAATTTGTAGTAAATTTTTACTGACTTCTACGCTGTACTCTGTATCTCATCTGATTCATTTGATATGTATCACAAGGACAAGAGAAGTAAAGGGAGGTCACAGTGAGATCCTGGTAACATTATGAAGCATTTAGTGAGCAGCTTGGTGATGATGTAGAAACCCTGGGAAACTAGAATTTTCATCTGATCTAGTCCATCCTTGTTCTAGTCTGTATGCTGAATGCATATTACCCAATAAATGGGGACCCAACTCTTCAAGACCCATTTCTCCATGATAAGTCTATCATGGAGATAAGTCTACCATAGGTAAGTCTCCACAGAGGCCTGCTCCTGAAGTGCTGCCTAAGTAGATATCTAAGAGCAATGTGTAACGTTCAACCTGTCATAACCTTTGCTCATAATGAGGTGAAGATTACTTTGTAATTCTAGGGTCCATCTGTGTGAATATGAAAAAAGACAAAAGTGAAACTCTGGCCAAACTGGTTTTCTAGGCACAGGTGACCTTTAAGTCAGGATGTCACACACAATGTAATCGAAAGAAGTTCAACTAAGCCAAGCATGGTGATACATACCTGCAATTTCAGTACTCAGATGTAGGAGGATCAAAAGTTCAAGGCCAGCTAGAGTTACATATAAAGCCCCTATCTTGAAAATTGCTTCTGTCTCATGAAACAGACATGTCTTTTGTAAAAGATATTTGAGAAGTATTTCAAACACTAAAATAGATATGAGTTATCTAATTTTGCTCCACCATAAATGCACTGAAATTAGGTCTTTCTACAACATGACAGGCCATGAACAGTCCCATTCTATGTGGTGCACTTAATGGTACTTGTGAAAACCAAGCTTAAAATCAGTGCTTTTAAATGTTCTTTCACAGTTGTCTGGCTTGATGAGTCTATAACAGTCTGTTCTGTAAAAGAATTTCATTGTCATGTTCAGAGGAGAAATTGGCCTCCAATGAGTATGCAGTGGGTTTTCTTCAAAGAAGCAAGGCTACATCTCCCAGTTGTGGCTTTAGTCCAGGTTTTTATCCTGTCAAACTCATAGTCTGTTGATGGGCTAGACATCATGAGAAGTTCATGTAGCCAGAAGTGGTCATTGGTCTGCAGGATACGATAAGACATGCTGACAAAATGCCAAGCTATTTAACAGATTCAAAATGTATATGCATAAGCCAAATGTTGTAAGTGAGGCCTATAATTCCAGCACTCAGAAGGACAAGCTAGGAGAAGGGAGGATTACTACAAGTTTGAGGCCAGACTGGGCTACATAGTGAATTTCAGAGAAGTCTGGGCTGCAGAGTGAAATATTTTCTCAAAAAGAGGGGGCTGGTGAATGGCTTCATCAACAAAATGTTTGCCATGGAAGCAGGAGTACCTGAATTCATATCTCCAGACCCCAAATAAATCTCAGAACCCACGTAAAATGCAGCTACTCTAGCAGGCATTTATAATCCCAGCAGGATGGGAGGTGGAGATGGGAGAATCCACCTGAATCTCACTGGCCAATTAGACTGGCAAACAGAATGGTAAACAATAAGATATTGTGCTTCAAGTGAGGTAGAAAGTAAGGATTGGCAACCAGAAGTTATTCTCTGATCTCTACATGTGTGTTGTGATGTACATGTGCCCACACGCACATATATGACATGAACATGTGCACACATGCATATGCACACCAAAGAAAAAAAGAAAGAGAGAGAGAGAGAGAAAGAAGGAAAGAAGGAAGGAAGAATGCCCACCTTGCTACAGGCCTATAATTCCAGCTGCTTGGGACACTCAGGCAGGATGATCATAAGTTCAGGGGACTACTTGAGGTCAGCCTGGGAAACCATGTAGCTGTGTTCCAAAATTTAATAAAAATTAAAATGAGGGCTTGGGATAGAGCTCAGTGGTAAAACATTTGCCTAGCATTTATGAGGCACTATATTCCATCCCCAGTGCCACAAAAATGTAGGTATAAACTGAACTACAGTAGTTTAGAACTAGATGCATATCTGCCTCCATGTCCTAAACTTATAACTTGCTTTATGCTAAGCTCTTTCCCTCTACCAGCTGTCTAGTGACATTGCTATGAAGCTTAGCCCATGTCAAAAGGAACCAGGCAAGTTTCTTTTGATAGTCACCAGGCTACTAGTCACAGGGAATTTCAAGGATAAGTCCAGTGGCTTTGACCTTTCTTGGCTTCCATCACTGGAATTTTTATTTGAACCACCAAGTCAGCTTCTGGCAAGCAGGTATATCTACCGATGGTCTTGGATCTATCATTGGTCATCTCTCCTGTGGAGGAAGCTTGTACATGCAGTATTAAATTTCCATGTTGGAAAAAGCTCCAAATTGTTCCATCAGAGAAAAAGTTGCTAGGCTAGAAGGAACCACATGTTAAGAGCTAGAGTTAACAATAAGACTCATAAATTCATCTTGGCTATTATTTGGGTGTGCCTCCCAAATTCACATGATGGAAGCTTGATCTCAAATCTAGTGCCAGAAAGTAGACTCTAAGTACCGATTGTGTCATGAGGGCACAGCCCTTATAAATTAGTTAATATTGTTATTGTGGGGAGTGGACTAGTTATTGAGTGATCAAGTTTTAATGAAAATGAATCAGCCTTTCATTGCTTTCTCTTATACATGCTCTCACTTGCTCTTTTGCCTTCCACTGTGTGATGACATAGTATCAAGACACTTGACAAATGCTGCAGCTACGCCCTTGGGCTTTCCCAGCTTCTAGAACTGTCAACTGAAGAAATGTCTAATGACACAAAATACACAACTCTTACCTCAAAGGGAGTAAGAGATAGCTTATTCTGGAGCAAGTATGAGTGACCATAGCCCATAAATACAGATTTAGTTGCCCCAAATTCAATGTTCAAATATGTTAGCAATTTAATGAAGTTTTTATAGAAATAGAACAAAAGAAGGTATAAACTAAAGCACATTTCAAATACATTGGTGGAAATATCAGGTAGGTGGGTTACAGGCCAAATATGGAAATTTCTGCTATAGGGTTAAGATACTTTCTAATGAAATTCTTAGCCTTTGGTTGGTGGCTGGTGTTCTGTTAGTACATTCCAAGAGGGTTTTGCCTCACCTGATAATCATAAGTATGTTAGGTCAGACACAGACCCGAGCAATAAATGGCTTTTAAGGGGGGTAAAGATAGTCTAAGAAAGTTTGTCCCTGAATCTGCGACATTCCATCTCTCCACAATCACTGAAGTTATATCAGTCAATTAGCCTTATAGGATGTTTGAAGTAGGTACAGCTGCTTGAGGGGAACTGCAGTTTACATGTCTTTTCTTTCCAGATTACCTTTTTTTTGGTATTATGATACAGCAAAAAAAAAAAAAAAAAAGAAGTGAGGAAACCCTATACAACTGGATGAATGCTGTTTTGCCATATAGCTCAGAGAGTGGAAGACGAGTCTGAGTGTTGCAGTTACCTTCTTGTTGCTGGGACAAACACTTGATCAGAAGAAGTAGCTATGGGAGGAAAGAGTTTGATTCAGGCTTACAAATTCCAGTGGAAGCTTCATCATGGCAGAAGATGCAGGCTCACTACGTCATGCATCTTTACCAGAGAGACACCAGCCAGCACCAGCAAGCAAGAGCTGACTTTGAACAGGCTTGGACTGGACTCTAGATCCACTCCACAGTGACACATCTCCTCAAGCAGGGCTCTGCCTACTGGAGACCAAATAGGGAGCTTAATCAAAAATATCTGAGGCTGTGGGGGAATTTACATTCAAACCACCAGAGTGGGCTCTAATAGGAACTGCTCCTGGGGGCTTCAGTGCCTGTTGAGGTGATAATTATGGAAGAGTGGTCATTGAGATGCAGAGGAGGAAGATTTTGAGTCTGGGAAGTTGATGTCAAATGGAGCTTGATGAAGTGCCAAAGTGAAGTGTGTGTGTGGGGTGTGTGTGTGTGTGTGTGTACATATGTGTGGATGTATATGATGTATGTTTGGGTTTATGTATGCCAAAGCATGTGTGGAGGTCAGAGAGCAGTTATTTTGGGGTACTAATCCTCTTCTTCCACCTTTTTGAAACAGTCTCCCTTGTTATTTTTTCCACTGTGTGTATGCTAGTGTAGCTGACTTGCATGCATCTGGATTTTTCTGGTTCTGCCTCCTATTGTCATAGGCATGTTGGGATAACAGTACTGTGGGTCACTTTACTTCATGTTTTATATGGGTGCTGGGGAATTAAACTAGGTCATCAGGCTTGCAAGCACAGTGCCGTAAACTGCAGAGTTATCTCTCCAGCCCCCAGAGTGAAGATTTTGTGTTGTTTGTAACATTTATAAGAGACTGACTTGAGTTTGGGCATTGAGGCCTCATGAAATACCCATGGTAACCTGTGACCCTGAAATTGAGATTGTTGTGTGGTTTCTGGAAGGATTTTCTCATAGGGATCTCAACAGGAGAGCTCTTTGTAGACAAAAGGAGTTTTTATTTGTAGTCCGTATATGCAGACCTGTTCCCCTCAATGTTCCAAAGAAAAACCAATGAGGCTGACAGTTTAGGCTGACTAAGAACCATTTCACCTTGACTTTGGAAGGAGCATGGGTTTCTTCCTAGTTAATGTGATAAATGCAGGGTACCAACTTGAATCATTGAGAAATGCTTAGATTGTCGCTAGGCATGGTATCTCAGACCTATAATCCCAGCTACTGAGGTAGAAGGATAGTAAATTCAAACCGGAAAGATACGTAGCTAGCTGGTGAAGAATGGTTATTGAATATGTCTGTGATTATTTCCTGAGATGATTGGTGTGTGACTTGGAGAGCTAAGTTGGCAAGACCCACCCTCAACATGGGAAAGCAAAATGAAAAGGCAGAAGGGGCCTTGTCTTTCTGTTTCTGCCTCTGTCTCCTTCAGAGAAGGACACACTAGTTTTCTTGCCTGTGGATATCAGAACTTCAGTTTCTTTGGCCTCTTCAACTTGAACTAGTGGCTGCTTGAGGGTTTTTAGGCTTTTGTTCTTATAGGGGCTACACTGTCCTTCCCTGGTCTTGAGGGTTCCAGGCAGAGACTGAGCCGTGCTTCTAACTTTTGTGGTTCTCAGCTTACAGACGGCCTATTAGAGGGCATCTTTGTCTTCTTGATCTCATAATCCTATTTCCCTAATAAATCCTCCCTGGAGTATTATATTAGTTACTGTTCTCATTGCCATGACAAAACACTTGGCAAAAGTAACTTAAAGAAGGAAGGGCTTATTGTGGCTCACAGTCTGAGGGTACACTCAATTAAGGTCAGAAGATCATGGTTGCAGGAACATGAGGTGACTGGTCACACTGTGTTTGCCGTCAGGTAGCAAAAAGTGATGAATGCTGGCATTTCACTTGCTTTCTTTTTTTAAAAAAAAATTATTGACAAGTTCTATACTTACAGACAATAAACCATGATATTTCCCTCCCCTTCCCCATTTTCCCCTTGACAACTCCACTCTCCATCATATCTCCTCCATCTATCCATTAGTCTCTCTTTTATTTTGATGTCATGATATTTTCTCCTATTATGAGGGTCTTGTGAAGGTATTGCTAGACACTGCGAGGTCATGGATATCAAGGTCAATTTCTGTCTGGACAGTTGCATTTTAAGAAGTGGTACCCTTCCTTTGGCTCTTACATTCTTTCCACCACCTCTTCTGCACTGGACCCTGAGCCTTGGAGGGTGTGATAGAGATGTTTCAGTGCTGAGCACTCCCCTGGCACTTCTTCTCAGCACTATGTTCATCCCAGTGGTCACCGCTATCTGAAAAGAGAAGTTTCTCTAACCAAAAGTGTAGTACTTTCAGGGAAGTTTGGTTAGAATAATATATGCATTTAGCCAGACAAGAGCAGGCTTTATACCCCTAAGGCACATGACCTCCCCTGCCATAGTCTTTTTTAAAAAATATATTTTATTTATTTATTTATTTATGAGAAAGAGACAGATAGAGAGTAAGAAAGAATGGGCACACCAGGGCCTCTAACCACTGCATACGAACTCCAGACACTGTGCGCCCTTGTGAATCTGGCTTATGTGGGTCCTGGGGAATCAAACCAGGGTCCTTAGGCTTTGCAGGCAAATGCCATAACCACTAAGCCATTTTCCCAGTCCCCACTGCCATAGTCTTTTGGTTAGGTTTTCAGTAACAGGCATGTATCCCCTCCCATAGAGTGGGACTCTGGTCCAGTTAGAGAGTAATTGGTTTCCCCCAGAGCAGACATGCCTCTATTGCACCCATTTAGTCATTTGGCCTGTCTGGATAAACTTGGAGCTTTCAGTGTCCACTGTCCTCACCACTGATGACTTCTCTCTCCCATAGGGATGCATGCAGTGCAGTTTTTTACAGCTTACAGTTGGCTGGTCTATAGGGAGAAGGTTTTCAGGTCATCACCAGCTTGATTTTTCAGTGATCTTGCTGCCCATGCATGTGGAGTCTTCAACAGTAGGGTCTTACTACCTGTTACTTCTGGGAAACAAAGGGCCTTGGTAAAAAGCCTGTAATGTTTTGGAGGCAACAGAGACCTCATTGGCCATCAACTCACTGGAATGTATCCTATCCCTAGCACTGAAAATTTTCTAGTAGCAATCTATGGCTTCTGGATGTGCCATTATCCAAAGATATAGGCTTTCATATGTCTTATTCAGAGTATCTTTAATTTTGAATGACCTCCCCCCACCTTTCTCTTAATCAATCTCTTCCCCTGGCGTCACTTAGGCCATCCCACTCATGTAATCTGTTCTACTTACATATATACAATACAGTCCCCTAAAGTCCTTCTCATTCCGCCCGCCCTTATTGCCTTTTTCCAGCTTACTGGCCTCTGCTACCTATTTTCTGGTTCCAGCTCACACATAAGTCTAAAGATTTGTAGCTAGGATCCACATATGAGAGAGAACATGCTGCATTTGGTTTTCTGGGACTGGGTTACCTCACTAAATATAATCCTTTTCAGATCCATCCATTTCCCTGCAAATTTCATCACTTCATTTTTCATTACTGCTGAAGAGAACTCCATTGTATAGATGTAGCACATCTTTATTATCCATTCATATGTTGAGGGACATCTAGGCTGGTTCCATTTACCAGCTATTGTGAACAGAGCAGCAATAAACATGGTTGTGCAAGTATCTCTAAGGTACTGAGAAGAGTCATTAGGGTAGATGCCTAGGAGTGCTATAGCTGGATCATATGGTAAATCTATTTTTTAGCTGTCGCAAGTATCTCCACACTGATTTCCACAATGTATGTACCAGATTACATTCCCACCAACAGTGTGGAAGTGTTCCCCTTTTTATGCATCCTAGCCAACATTTACTGACATTTGTTTTCTTGATGGTAACCATTATTACGGGAGTGAGATGGAATCTCAAAGTGGTTTTAATTTGTATTTCCCTGATGGCTAAGGATGTAGAACACTATTTTAGATGTTTATATGCCATCTGTATTTCTTCTGATGAGAACTATCTACTTAGTTCCATAGCCCATTTTTTTTTAATTGGGTTGTTTGGTTTATTATTGTTTTGTTTTTTGAGTTATTTGTATATGCTGGATATTAATCCCCTGCTAGATGTATAGCTGACAAAGATTTTCTCTCATTCTGTATGTTGTCACTTTGTTCTATTAACAGTGTCCTTTGCTTTACAAAAGCTTTGTAATTTCATGAGATCCTAGTAGGTGTTTAGTGGTTTTCTCTCCTGAGCAATTGGGGTTATATTCAGAAAGTCATTACCTATGTCAATCTGTTGAAGGGTTTTCTGTACATTTTCCTCTAGCAATTTCAGCATTCCATGTCTGATATTAAGGTCCCTGATTCGTTTGGACTTGATTCTTGCACATGGGGAAAGACAAGGATCTATTTTCATCTTTCTACATATAGTTATCCAATTTTCCCAGCACCAATTGTTGAAGAGGCTGTTTTTATCTCCAATGAATATGTTTTGCATTTTTGTCAAAAATCAGATGGCTGTAGCTGCCTGGATTAATATCTGGGTCCTCTATTCTGTTCTATTGATCTAGGTTTATGTCTTTGTGCCACTACCATGCTGGTTTTGTTTCTATAGCTTTGCAATATAGCTTAAAATCAGGTATAGTGATACCACCAGCCTTATTTTTGTTGCTCAAAATTGTTTAGGATATTCAAGCTATTATGTGCTTCCAAATGCATTTTAGTATTGTTTTTTCTATTTCTCTGAAGAATGCCATTGTGATTTTTTTAAAAAAAATTGTTTATTTATTTATTTGAGAGAGATAGAGAGAGAAAGAGGGGGAGAGAGAGAGAGAGAGGAGAGAGAGGGAGAGAGAATGGGTGCACCAGGGCCTCCAGCCACTGCAAACGAACTCCAGATGCATGCGCCCCCTTGTGCATCTGGTTAACGTGGGTCCTGGGGAATCGAGCCTTGAACCGGGGTCCTTAGGCTTCACAGGCAATTGCTTAACTGCTAAGCCATCTCTCCAGCCCATGCCACTGTAATTTTAATGGTGATTTCATTAAATGTGTAGATTGCTTTTGGTAAGATTGACATTTTTACAATATTGATTTTCCCAATCCAAGAACATGGGATGTCTCTCCATTTCCTAGTGTCTTCTGAAATTTCTCACTTGAGTGTTTTAAAGTTCTCATTGTAGAGATCCTTCAGTTCCTTGGTTAGGTTTGTTCCATGCTACTTTTTTTTAGGCAATTATGAATGGGAGAGAGTTCATGATTTCATCCTCCACATGTTTGTTGTTAGTATATAGGAAAGCTACTGTTTTCTGTGTGTTTATTTTGTATCCTGCTATGTTGATAAAAGTGTTTATCAGCTCTAACAGTTTTCTGGTAGAGTCTTTAGGGTCCTTTATATATAGAATCACATCATCTGCTAATAAGGATAATTTGATACCTTGCTTTCCGATTTGTATCCCTTTTCTGAGTTGTCTCTTGCCTTATTGCTATAGCTAAGACTCTCAGTACTATATTAAATAAAAGTGGGGACAGTGGACACCCTTGTATTGTTCCCACATTTAGTGAAAAAGCTTCAAGTTTTTCCATTTAGTATTATATTGGCTGTAGGCTTGCCATAAATAGCCTTTACTATGCTGAGATATGTCCCTTCTATTCCCAGTTTCTGTATGACTTTTACCATGAAGGGATGTTGGATTTTGTCGAATGCCTTTTGTTCATCTACTACATGATCATGTGATTTTGTTCATCAGTCCATTTACATGGTGGATTGCATTTATTGATTTGCATATGTTGAAATATCCCTGCATCTATGGGATAAAGCCTACTTGGTTGGGGTGAATAATCTTTCTGATATATTCTTGTATTCTGTTTGCCAACATTTTGTTGAGAATTTTTGCATCTATGTTTATGAGGGAGATTGGTCTGTAATTTTCTGTTTTTCTTGTCTTTGGTTTTAGTATCAGGGTAATGCTGGCTTCATAGAAGGAGTTTGGTATAATTGCTTCCTTTTCTATTGTATGGAAATGTTTGGGAAGCAGTGGTGTTAGTTCTTCCATGAAGGTCTGGTAAAATTCACCAGTGAATCCATGTAGGCCTGGACCTTTTTTAGTTGATAAACTTTTTATAACTGTTTGGATCTCTGTACTTGTAATAGGTCTATTTGGTTGATTTATCTCTTCTTGATTCAATTTTGGTAGGTTATATGAATCAAGGAAATAATCCATTTCTTTCAGATTTTCATACTTAGAGGCATGTATATTCTTAAAGTATGTCCTTATGATTTTCTGAAATTTCTTTGGTATCTGTTGTAATGGTGCCTTTCTCATCTCTAATTTTATTAATTTTTGTTTCTTCACTCTTTCAGAATTGTAAGGGGTTTATCAATTTTGTTTATCCTTTCAAATAACCAACTCTCTGTTTCACTGATTCTTTTGATTGTTTATTTGGTTTTTATTTCATTAATTTCTGCCCTAATCTTTATTATATCTTCTCATCTACTGATTTTTAAATTTTTTTGTTCATTTTTATTTATTTATTTGAGAGCGACAGACAGAGAGAGAGAGAGAGGGAGAGGGAGAGAGAATGGGCGTGCCAGGGCCTTCATCCACTGCAAATGAACTCCAGATGTGTGTGCCTCCTTGTGCATCTGGCTAACATTGGTTCTGGGGAATCGAGCCTCGAACTGGGGTCCTTAGGCTTCACAGGCAAGTGCTTAACTGCTAAGCCATCTCTCCAGCCCACATCTACTGATTTTTTGTTTGCCTTGTTCTTTTTGCAAGGCCTTAAGGTGAAACATTAAATTGTTTATTTGTGAACTCTCTGATTTCTTAATGTAGACACTTAGAGCTATAAATTTCTCTCTTAGGATTTCCTTCATTGTGTCCCAAAGGTTTTGATATCTTGTATTCTCATCATCACTTGATTCTATGAATTTATTTATTTCACTTTTACTTTCTTCAATGACCCATTCAATAGTGTATTGTTTAGTCTCCATGAATTTCTGCATTCTCTATAGTTTTTCTTGTTGCTCATTTGTAGTTTAATCACATTGTGGTCAGATAGAGTACAAGCAATTATTTCAGTTTTCCTGTATTTGTTAAGATTTGCTTTTTGTCCTAACATATTGTCTATTTTGGAGAATGTTCCATGTGCCGCTGAGAAAAATGTATATTCTGGGGCATTTAGATGGAATGTTCTGTATATATCTGTTAGGTCCAGTTGTTCCATGACATCATTTAATCCATTTAATCTGTTTACTTTTTGCTAGAACAACCTGTCAATTGATGAGAGTAGGGTATTAAAGTTACCCACTACAACTGTATTTGGTGTTATCTGTGACCTAAACTCTAATAGTTTGTGTTTGCTGAAATTCGGAGCCCCCAAGTTAGGTGCATACATGTTTAGGATTGTAATGTCCTCCTGTTGGAGTGTTCCTTTAATCAGTGTAAAATGACCTACTTTATCATTCATCACTAATGTTGATTTGAAGTCTATCATGTCAGATATTAGGATAGCAACCCCTGCTTGTTTCCTAGGCCCATTTGCTTGAAATACCATTTTCCATCCTTTCACCCTAAGACAGTGTCTGTCTTTTATTTAGAGATTAGTTTCCTGGAGGCAACAAAAAGCAGGATCATGTGTTTTCATCCATTCTGCAAGCCTGTGTCTTTTGGTTGGGGCATTGAGGCCATTGATATTAAGGGCTATTATTGAAAGGTATGTATTTATTCTCTCCATTCTTCTTGGTTTGTAGTGTCTCCTGTTTTCTCTTTACTCATTTGTTTTGACTGTTATTTGAGTCTGGTTTATTTTTTCCTATTTCCTCTGTATGTTTTGCTTTCTCTTCAGCTTGGAGGATTCCTTCAAGTATTTTGTGTATAGCTGGCTTAGTTGTCATAATTTCCTTTAGCCTGTTTTTGTTGTGGAATCTCCTTATTTATCCATAAATTTGGATAGATAGCTTTGCAGGATAAAGTAATCTTGGTTGACAGTTGTTATCTTTCAGAACTTGGAATACATCATTTCAAGCCCTTCTGGCTTCTAAAGTTTGTGTTGAGCAACCTGCTGTTATTCTGATGGGATTGCATTTGTAGGTGACTTGCTTTTTCTCTTTAACTGCTTTCAATATATTTTCTTTGGTTTGTGTGTTTAGTAGTTTAATTATAACATGGCAAGGAGAGGTTCTTTCCAGGTTTTGTCTATTCCATGTTCTAAAAGCTTCCTGTATCTGCATTGGCAATTCTTTCCCAATTTGTGGAAAATTATATGATTTTGCTGAAAACACCTACTAAGCCTCTGGATTGAAATTCTTCTCCTCCTACTATACCCTGAGTTCTTATGTTTGATCTTTTCGTAGTGTCCCAGATATCTTGAAGTTTCCATTGATACCTTCCTATTAGCTTGTCATTCTCTTTGTTAGACTATATTAGATCTGCCACCTGGTCTTCTAGTTTAGATATTCTGTTCTCTCCATCCATTCTACTGATGAGATTTTCCACAGAGTTTCTTTTTGTTTTTATTTGACTGACTGTGCTTTTAAGAGCTAGAACTTCTGCCTGCTTTTTCTTCAGTATTTCTATTTCCTTACTCATGTCTTGTAATGGCCTCCTTATTTCATTAAGCTGGTCTACCGTGTTCTGTTGGAGTTCCTTCAGGACTTTGTTTTCTTCTTTCATTCCTTTGTTTTCTTCTTTGATTTCTTTGAGTATAGATAAAATCATTTTTCTTGAAATCTTTGTCAGGCATTTCATCTAAAACAGTCTCATGGGGGGGCATTTCTGATGGATTTATAACTTTTGGTGGGATTGTATTGTCTTGATTCTTTGTGCTTCTTGTATTATAATGTTGCAATTTTTGCATCCTGAGTTGATTTGATGCTTGGGTTTTCTAATAATCTGCAATGATTTTAGGTTTGGAAGTTCATCTTTATGTACCTTCAAAGTAGGAGTTTAAGGTGCCGAGTGTAGCTGTTGTACTCCAATCCAGCTACAGAAGTAATCCTAGGTGTTGAGTTTGCCGGCTATTCACATATTCTAGTGGGCTAGGTAGAACATTTTACTGGCAATTTCTAAAATTCAACTGAGCTATATACACAACCAATCAAAACTAGCACATGGTATACAAGTGTGGGGATTGAAACAGATAACCTTATAAAGCCCCAAACCCTAAGGGTGTGTGTTGCTTTACACCCTTAATCCTGTCAGCTGGGAGGTTGAATTTTCTGTTCTGAAGTGAGTTCCAGTTCAGCCTCTATTTGAATCAGATCCTGCCCCAAATAGTGACAGAAGTAAAAGACAAAGGCCCTAAGAGTCTGAAAGCATTAAAGGCTACAATAGTCAACCCCCAAATACAGCTTAATTGAGAATGGTAAATCCAACCAAGAATATGTAATCCATAAAATGCCCTGACATAGAAAGAGAGATTAGCACTTCCAGTGCAGGCCTATGTACCTGCTTTTTTGTCAGTGGGCCTTGTTAAGTTTTGGGGTGGTTTCAAATCTCACTAATGCTTAGTGCCCACTTCAACCCCTTCATGATGTGCTGTGAATCTGGTTCTCTGATCAGCTGTGCTGGATACCCTGCCACAATAACCTGTATGCCTTCTTTGGAGGGTCATGGTTCTGTCAGTTGGGGGATGGGAAGAGTGCAGGAAGCCTGGAGTTGTTCTGGAATTGCTCAGCTCATCATCCCGCCTGGGTTCAGCTGTCTCCTCTTCGGATCCCTGAGAATCAGGCCACAGCCCCCAAGCCAGCAGCAGGGGTATCAGGACCAGGGAACTGAGATGTGGGAAATGAACCAGAAGCTCTGGCCTACTCACTCTGCGCTATACCCTCTGGAGTAGGGTATCTGGGAGTTGTGGACCCAGGGGCCATTCAATCAGGAAGGCAGAGCAAGGGGCCTGCTTCCGCAACACACAAGCAGGGTCAACGGGACCAGGGAATGAACCGAGAGGGGAGCTCTGGCCTACTCACTCCATGCTCCTACCCTTTGGAGCAGGGGATCTAGGAACTGGGGACCCAGGGCAGGTCAATCAGGAAGGTGAGGGAAAAGGCCTGCTTCAGCAACACACATGCATCTTGTAGGCTGCCCCAAGTCAGGAGCAGGGGTACTGGGACCAGGCAACTGGGAGGTGAGGAGCAAACTGGGATCTCTGCCCTACTCACTCTGTGTGTGCACCCTCTGGAGCAGGGGATTGGAGAGTTGGGAACCCAGGAGCCATTCAATCAGGAAGGCAGGCCAAGGAGGCTACTTCCACAGCATGCATGCAGCGTCCAGACAGCCCCAAGCCAGCAGCAGGAGTGAGAATTTGTTTTTAAAAACCAAAAATCAAATAACAATAAGAAAAGAAAATACAAACAGAAACATTAACAAAGTTCGTATGAGAGTAAGGAAGGAAAACCAACTTACAGTCTATTAAACATCTCAGGAGACAATGGACTGGTTTATGGTTAATGTCTTGGAGATTGAGCTTTCTTCAAAAATAGTCATTAAGCCGGGCGTGGTGGCGCACGCCTTTAATCCCAGCACTCGCGAGGCAGAGGTAGGAGGATCGCCGTGAGTTCGAGGCCACCCTGAGACTCCATAGTGAATTCCAGGTCAGCCTGGGCTAGAGTGAGACCCTACCTCGAAAAACCAAAAAAAAAAAAAAAAATAGTCATTAAAAAAGACATTTACTTAAAATTCAAAACAACAATAACTACCAAAACAAAAATGCAGTTTAAAAAATGGGCAAAGGTTTGAACAAGAGTTAGTGCTGGAGATGTGGTGCAGTTGCAGAGCCCTTGCCATGCATGTATGAGTCTCTGGGCTTGATTCCCAGTTGTGAAAAGGAAAAAGAAAAAACAATTGAACAGCCACCTCACTGAAGAAGATAGAAGAGATAGAGAACAAGCATGTCCCACCACAGCATCAGGGACTTGCAAACTAAAACAACAATAATATATTATATGGTTATTAAAGTGACAAGAACGCAAACCAGTAAATCAAATGTGATGAGCATGTGGAATACAAATACAAATACAAAGTGGTACAGTCACTTTGGAAAACTGCCGAGTTTATTTCAAACAATTCATATTCTTACCACAAAATCCAGCAAATGTGCTCCTAGTTATTTGCCTCCAATGAGCTGAAAATTTACATACAGAAATATGCATACAAATATTTATGGTCATTTAAAAAATTATTTTATTATATTTTTGGTTTTCTTGAAGTAAGGTCTCACTCTAGCCCAGGGTGATCTGTAATTCAATGTGTAGTCTCAGGGTGGCCTTGAACTCACAGTGATCCTCGTACCTCTGCCTCCTAAGTGCTGGGATTAAAGGTGTGCATCACCATGCCTGGCATTTATAGACATTTTATTCATAATTACCAAATGTTAGAAATAATCAATAGATGAATGGACAAATAAACTGTGGTATGTCCAGATAATAAGATACTATTCAGTGATAGAAATATATGAGCTATCAAGCCATGAAAAGATGTGGGGAATCCTTAAACACATATTACCAAGTGAAAAAAAATCTGTCAAAGTATAATATATGACAGCAAGCACTGGTCCAAATACATGCAATGTATAACACCTAAATGTGAACCATTATATAGACTGTGTACTGTGTGTTAGAATAGCAGGTCAGGATAGGATTGTCCTACTGTGACAAATGTACCATTCTGGAGTGGGACGTTAGGGGACATTTGGGAGTTTTCTGTACTTTCCAATCAATTTTATTTGTAAACCTAAACCTGTTATAAAATACAGATTATTAGAACAAAAGCAAAATAATACAGAACAGACCATCTGAGAAACAGCATCTTGTAGATGGAAGGAGCACCTGGAACCCAGTGGAGTGGAGTCACAAATCTTGTCATCCAGAGGAGGAAAGGGGTGAGATCATGACCAAACAGAGCCACCAAAGGCAAAAGCATAATTGTAGGTACACTGCATGGGCCTGGTGGCCTAAAGGAGAGGGAAGTGAGGTGTACCAGGTGTGAGGCAGGGACTGAGGGTCTGCATGTTGGTGGTCAGAAGCCCAGGGATAAAAAAGAAGCCCCTTTCCTTTCCTTTCCTTCTCTCTGATTTCCTTTTTGATAAGTTTTTCTTTTCTAATTTATAGTTTCCCTCTCTCCTTGCCCTTTCCTTCCCTTCTCTTCCCCCTCCATCCCTGTTTACCTCCCTCCCTGTCTCCTTGTATTTCTTTATTTCCTTCTTCATTCCTTCCTCCATACCTTCTTTTAAACTGGGTTTCCCTACATAGCCCAGACTGTCCTCAAACTCATGATCCTCCCAATTCAACTTCCCAATGTCTGGGATTATGTGCATGAGCCACCACACTCAGCCATGTCCCCTTTTTAATAGGTGCTATGCCTTCACTGATCCACATAGCAACTGATTCTATATCAGGTTAGGTTTCTCTTTACTGGGGTCCAGTCTTGTCCTCTTTTCAAGTGAAGGTTCTGGTCTATGTGTACATGGAATGTATTCAAATTTTCTTCAGTGACAGAGAAGAGCAAAACAAAAATGCAGGGACAAACAAATCCTAAGATGTGGATAGAGGAATTCATTTTTTCCAGCCATATTCTCTGCCTTTCCAGAAGTTTGATTACTTACTTATCACTTCCTCAGATTCCAAGATATACATCCCTGTTCTTATAATACCGCCCCTGTATAACCCCAGTGGTCCCTAAAACTCACAATAAAAAGCATGTGGTGAAGTCATTCTGTCTTATAAATTGACCTAAGCTCTAGCCAAGGCCCAAAGCTAACTGTCCACTGTGCAGAAAGGAAAGTCATGGGCCATGTGACCCAGCTTGAGGTATCCTGTGCTTCTGACCCACCCTTTACTCTCTTTATGGGCCTGACCCTGGGAGGAGTAGCAGAGAGGTCACAAACCCTGTGCAGCACTTATTACAGAGGGCTATATATGAGTGACCAGGGACAAGTCTGTGTGGGCAGGCCCTCCAGGCACAGCCTCCCTTAGCCTGCTGGACTGGGCCTCTAATTTTATAAACCTGTCATCTATGCTTAGTGTTCCATACCACAGTAGCCTGTGTGTCCTCAAGCTCTCAAATCCACTTAGCCAGCAAGTCTTCTGGGTGTATTGTGCTAAGTGCAGGGAACAAACCAGATTTCACAGAGGTGTTGGGGAAACACTGATAGCATGGGTAAGAGTCAATTACATGTGCCTATAACAAAGTGAAAGAAAAACCATTAAGGAGAAAAAAAAAAGCATATAGTGAGGTCTGGGAAGATAACTGTTGGTAAAACGACCGCCTTGCCAGCATGAGGGCTTGAGTTAAGATCCCCAGTATCAATGTAAAAGCCAGGCATGGAGGTGCATGCCTGTAATCCCTGTATTAGGAAGACTCCCTGGGACAGTTAGTTGCTAGTTAGGGTATCTGATTCAGTGGTTCAGGGAGAAACCCCATTTCAAAAGACAAGACTGGCAGTGATTGAGGAAGACACCTGACATCAACCTCTGGTCTCCACACATACAATGCAACTACTCACATGTGAACGTGCATACTCACACACACATACTACACATGCATGTGCATGCACACAGACACACACACACAAACTAAATAAAAGACATGTGCCAGTCCATATCCGTCAGGCATACCTTCAGAGGCTATGATTCCTAGGCCAGAAACTCTGCTATACTTTCTGGCAGCTGCCACTCAATGAACCATTATTTTAGAGAAATAATCTTTTTAAAAATATTTTATTTATTTATTTACTTATTTATTAGAGAGAGAGAGAGAGATAGAGAGAGAGAGAGAATGGGTGTATCAGGGCCTCCAGCCACTGCAAACAAACTCCAGATGCATGTGCCACCTTGTGCATCTGGCTTACATGGGTACTGGGGAATTGAGCATCGAACCAGGGTCCTTAGGCTTCACATGCAAGCGCATAACTGCTAAGCCATCTCTCCAGCCCATAATCTTTTATTATTATTATTAGTTTTGTACTCAGTGAATACAGTCAAGTTGGTGCAGGGACCCTCCTTGTTGTGGAATATGGGTCATGCTTTGTGGGGTTAGCCATCAATTATGAGTAGGAGGCAATGTCTCTGTGTATCATGACCCAACATGTCACTCTGACATTCTTTGCGCCCCTGTCTTTTGCAAATTTCCCTGAGCCATGTTGGGTTCATTTTAGGTCTGCTTCAGTGATGAGGTCTTGGGAGCCTCTGTGTCTCTGGATATCTGGTTTGGTAGGAGTTGGGTGTTCTCTGTGTCTATCTCCTTCACCGTTGTGCAGGTACCAGGTTCACCAAGGAAACAGCACTCTTGCTTGTTTCTTCAATTATTCTTAGTTTCAGCTGGGGCCCTTTTGAGGTATGATGGGGTGGTTCTCTCCTTAGAATCTGTGTCTATCTGAGAAAGAGAAGCAAATTCTCTGACAGAGAGTAAGTTAGCACCAGATAAATGGTATAACCTTTGGTTTTTTTTTTTGTTTTGTTTTGTTTTTAGAGAGAATGTAATGTGTGCAGGCCCTCTTGTAGCCCATGATTGGTGGGAGCTTGATAAAGGAGAGTGGGCTCATTTTTGGATATGATTCTGACTTGTTTCCCAGCTCCAGCTATGCCATGGTGGAAAACCAACTGCTCTTGACTTGGCTAACTGATCTGCTCAGTGGAACGGAACCCATAGAGTAACAATCTTGACTTTCACTGTCTAGTTGGAGCTCTGGCACCTCTTACTTCAAGCCAACTTTGACAGGATGATAGTTTGGGTCAAGATAATGGGGCCACTGTACATATTGTAGGGACCAAATGGCTTGAGGAGGCTGAGAACATGGCTCAGTGACAGAGAACTTGGCTAATACATAGAAAGCTTTGGGTTCCATCTTCAGCACCAAAGAAAGAGGGAGGCTTCAGGGCCCACCTTAACGTGCAGGTGCTCGGAAGTGAAGGTATGATGGCTGCAGCTGCAAAAATAAAGAAACAGGGAGTTATCAGAGGAAGAAATACAAATGGCAAACACACACTTAAGAAAATGTTCATCATACTGGGCATCTACCCTAAAACCTTCAAACCACAGGCTAGAGAGATTTGCTCAACCATGTTTATAGAGGCTCAATTTGTAATAGGTAAAAGCTGGAATCAACCCAGATGTCCATCACTAGAAGAATGGATAACTAAGATGTGGTATATCTACACAATGGAATTCTACACAGCAGTAAGAAAAAATTACACAATGAAATTTGAGGAAAAATGGTTGAATCTGGAACAGATCATTCTCAGTGAACTTACCCAATCACAGAAAAAAAATCGCCACATAGTCTCACTCATCTACAGCATCTAACCTGAATCTACCCAAGATACCTTACATACCCAGCAAGCATCTCCTAGACTAGACACTAGGATGGAAGGGGAGGGAGGGGAGAGCATCAAAGGGGTGGGAAACACAAATCTAGACCCAAACAGCAATGGTATGATAATTTTCTACTTACTAAAAGACAGACCAAATGGCTGATCCTTCACCAGCCCCTTACAGGGAACACCTGAACCACAAAACACTGGAGAGGGTAAGATCAAGACTAACCTTAATGTTCTACATCTTCCCTCCCTCACTTCCCCTCTCCCTCTCTCTCTCTCTCTCTCTTCTCTCTAACTCTTGTATATGAGTTATCTTTTTCCTCATTTTCTTAGTGGGCACTGACCTGTAACTCCCAGAACCAGCATGGGGCTATCATCCACAATGAGCTTTTGATCAGAGAGACCTACAAGGTTTCCTAAAAGACAGACAGATTTCTGTCAGAGTACTTGATGACCCACCAAAGGCTACTGGTAAGACCCTACTGCTGAAGACACCTTATGTGATTGACATGCGAATTAGAATGGCATAGCTGGAAGTTGGAAGAGAGTCAGTCCCCAGACAGTCAGCGCGTCTAGTGCCAGAAGGTGCTACATGGGTGACTGGGGGAAAATGACCAATATCTGTCGAAGCAACGCATGGTCTAACCTACTTAGCAGCAAATAACTTGTTGTGATGCCCACACAAGTGCAGTGGTGGCACACAGCCATGGTGGCGAACCAACTGCTCTCAATTTGGCTAACTGATCCCCTCACTGGTATGGGACCCATAGCTGGAGCTGGGAAACAAGTCAGAACCATATCCAAACATAAGCCCACTCTCCAATATCAAGCTACCATCAATTGTGGGCTACAAGAGGGCCTACACTTATTAAATTCTCTATATAAAAAAGGGGGTTATCTCATTTGTCCTGGTGCTAACTTACTCTCTGTTGGAGAATCTGCTTCTCTTTTTCAGATAGATGTAGATCCTAAGGAGAGAGCCACCCCATCATACCTCAAAAGGGCCCTGGCTGAAACTAAGAAAAATTGGAGAAACAAGCAAGGGGGCTATTTTCCTGATGAACCGGATACCAGCACAAGGGGAAAGGAGATCAGCACAGAGAAAAATCAACTCCTACCAAATCAGAGAGCCAGAGCCTCAGAGGCCCCCAACACCTCATCACTGAAGCAGACCAAAAATGAACCCAACATGACTCAGGGAATTTTTGCGGAAGAGGGGGTGGAAAGAATGTCAGAGCCACATGTTGGGTCATGATATGCAGAGACATTTAGCTGACCCATAACTGTGGGCTAACTCCACAATGCATGACCCGTATACCTCAACAAAGAGGGGCCAAGGGGAGGGGGTAGGTCACGGATGAGCCTAATAATGGTACCAAACTGACTGTATTTGCTGAATACAAAACTAACTAATAAAGGACCAAAAAAAAAAAAAAAAAAGAAAATGTTCATCATCCCTAATCATTAGAGAAATACAAATTAAAACAACTATGAGAACTATGAGATTCCACCTTACCCCAGTAAGGATAGCAAACATTAAAAAGAAAATCAAATGAAAATAAATGCTGGTGAGGCTGTGGAGAAATAGGAACCATCATCCCCTCTTGGTGGGAATGTAAGATGGTACAACCACTTTGGAAAGCAATATGGAGACTCCTAAAAAAGTTGACTATATAGTTACCAACAGACCCAGTTATTCCCTTACTGGGCATATATCTTTAAAACTTCACACCTCAGTTCAGAGAGATTTGCTCAACCATGTTTATAGTGGCTCAATTCATAATAGTTAAGAGCTGGAATCCACCCAGATGTCTATCATTAGATGAATGGATAACTAAGATATGGTATATCTATATGATGGAATTCTACATAGCAGTAAGGAAAAACGATAGAATGAAATTTGAAGAAAAATGGTCAAACCTGGAACAGATCATTCTCAGTGAACTCACCCAATCACAGAAAGATAATTGCAGCATAGTCTCACTTATCTACAGCTCCTAACCTGAATCAACCTGAGATGCCAACATACCCAGCAAGCATCTCGAGGACCGGACAATAGGGTGGAGGACTGGACAATAGGGTGGGTGAGGAGGGAGGGGAGGGTAAGGGAGAGGGAGGAGGCTACAAAATTGGACCAAAACAGCAATGGTACCATAAAATTCTACATTCTAAAAGACAGACGAAATTGTTGAACCTTCATCAGGTCCTAAGAGGGAACACCAGAATCACAGGGCCCTGGAGAGGGTATGATGAAGACTAACCTTAAACTTCTTCTGTTTCTCTCTCTCCCTCCCTCTTCTCTCTATCCCTTTTATATTACCTATCTTTTCTTCCTTCTTTTCTTTGACGCTGACCTATAACTCCCAGTACCAGCATGTGGCTAACATCCACAATGAGCTATTGATTAGAGAGACCTACAAGGTTTCCCAAAAGAAGACAGATTTCTGTTCTTGATCCCCCACCCAATGTTAGTGGTAAGACCTTACTGCTGAGGATACCATATGCTGTTGGTACAGAACATGGAGTGACCTGGCTGGAATCTGTAAGAAAATCAGTCTCCAGTCAGTTAGCTGGTCTAGTGCCAGAAGGTGCTACATGAGCAACTGGGGGAAAATGACCAACATGTGTCCAAGCAATTCGTGGTCTAAGCTACTCAGCAACAAACAACCTGACATGATGCTCACACAAGTGCAATAGTGACACACAGCCATGGTGGGTTAACAGATGTTCTTGGATTGGCTAATCTGCTCAGTGGAACAGAACCAATAGCTGGAGCTGAGAAACAAGTCAGAACCATAGCCAAATACCAAGCCTACTCTCCATTATCAGGCTACCACCAATCGTGGGCTACAAAAGGGCCTACACCTATTAAGTTCTCTCTAAAATAATAATGGTTATCCCATTTATCTGGCGCTGACTTCACTGTCTGTTGTAGAATTTGATTCTCTTTTTCAGATGGACACAGATCCTGAGAAGAGAATCAGCCCATTGCACCTCACCAGGGTCCCATCTGAAACCAAGAGTAATTGGGGAAATGAGAAAGATTGCTGTCTTCTTGGTGAATCTGGTACCAGTACAAGGGTGAAGGAGATAGACAGAGACTACTCAACTCCCACCAAAACAGATATCCAGAGACCCAGAAGCTCCCAAGACCTCATCACTGAAGTAGACCTAAAACGTACCCATCATGGCTCAGGGCAATTTGCAGAAGAGGGTGCTGAAAGATTGCTAGAGCCATATGTTGGGACATTATGCACAGAGACATTGCCTCTTACGCATAACTGATGGCTACCCCCACAATGCACGACCCATATTCCCCAACGAGGAGGATCCTTGTAGTGGGGGGGGGGGCAGGAAGGAGGCTAACAATGGTACCAACATGGATGTATACACACTGTGTACATAACTAATATATAAAAAAGATTACCCCATAAATGTCCTAAACAAAAAGAAAAAATAGAGAAACACTGAGTTTTTCTAGGAAATTAATAAATTTCTCCAGTGGCCAGAAATAATCCTACTACTTATTTCACTCTCTTGCAACAAAGATGGAATTTAAGACATTTAAGAAACTGTGGCATTTGACCATAATGACTACTAAGTGGGAAATTATAAACAATTCTAAGAGTCTTCAGTTGGCAGACAGCTGTGAGAAATTGGAGTTTGTAGAGGAACCCTTAGAAATGTGCAAGAAATTGGACTGGAGAGCCGGGTGTGGTGGCTCATGCCTCTAATCCCAGCACTTGGGAGGCAGAGGTAGGAGGATTGCCATGAGTTCGAGGCCACCCTGAGACTCCATAGTGAATTCCAGGTCAGCCTGGGCTAGAGTGAGACCCTACCTCGAAAAACCAAAAAAAAAGAAAGAAAGAAAGAAAGAAATTGGACTGGAGAGATGGCTCAGCAGTTAAAGGCACTTGTTTGCAAAGACTGCCATGCCAGGTTCAATTTCTCAGGACCCACATAAAGCCAGATCCACAAAATGGCACATGTGTCTGGAGTTCATTTGCAATGGCAAGAAGCTCTAGGGTGCCTACTTTACCCCACCCCCGTCTCTCCCCTTTCCTCCCTCCCCCCCTTCCTTCTCAAATCATCTAGAAAAAGGCATAAGAAGACCTGGGTCTGGTGGCACATGCCTGTATTTCCAGCACTTAAAGGCTAAGGCAAAAGGATCACAAATTCAAGGGCAGTGTAGGCTGCATAGCAAGTTTGAGACTATCCTGGGAAACTTAGTAAGATCCTATCTCAAAACAAAAAAAGTGAAAATAAGATTGCAGAGGTGACTCGGCATTGGAGCACTTGCCTGACATGCTTGACGCCCTAAGCTTCATCCCCTCCAGTGTGATCAAAACTAAAACAAAACACCAAAAACAAAAGCAGCAGCAGAATAAAGTTCTATATTCCAGTAGCCATGCAAAGTTGACAGCTGTGGTGGTTTGAATTAACTGTCCCTCTTAAACTCATGCGTTCTGAATGCTGGGAGGTGATGTCCAGGCTCTGCTCATGCCACAATTTCTTTTGCCATCATGGAGCTTCACCTAGAGTCTGTAAGCCAAAATAACCCCTTTCCTTCTACAAGCTGCTTTTGATCAGGTGCATTGTGTCAGCAATGCGGAGGTAAACGTAACAACAGCTAACAACTGAGCAGAGGACTTTTGAAGACAAGAACACAATCAAGTATTGAGAGCCACAAGCCTTCTCCAAGAGCAAAACTGGCAGAAACAAAGGATCTTTAAGATTCCTCCCAGATTTAAGTATGCTGAATCTTTAATATGATTCAGAATATTTTCCCCTCTATCCTCTTCAATGGCCGAGATAAAGTGAGTGATTTTGAAGCCAGGAGTCCCTTGTAAAGTCATAAGGGCCCATTGTCCCCTGGCTTGTGATTGGGAAGGCTGTTCCCAGTGCATTGGCCTTTCTCAACAAACCAACACTCCCCTCCCTCACCAATCATTAATCACTTCCCATTGGTTCCATTCCCTGACATTTGTGCTCTGACTTGCCAACAAACATTTAGAATAAACTAAGACAGAGACTGTGAAGATGGCTTAGCAGTTAAAGGAGCATGCTTACAGAGCATGCCAACCCACGTCAATTCCCCAGAACCCATATGAAGCTGGATGCAAAGTGGTACATGCATCTGTGATCCAAATGTACCAACAACAATGAGAGGTAGAGCCAAGAGAATCCAAAGTTTTCTAGCCAGCTAGTCTGCCATTCATTTGCAGTCTGGTAGTTTGTTTGTAGTGGCAAAGCACCCTGTCTCAAAGAATGTGGAACAGACATCTTGAAGTTGTCTTCCACATGTGTGCCATGGCACACCCCACCCCCACAGACAAAGAAAGAATAAACTAAGATGGAAGAAGTGAAACAGGGATTCTAAGATCATACTGCTGGCACAGTTCAATACAAAGATGATGAAATTCATTGATCAGAAATACTGCTGTTCTTCAGAGTTGCAAATGGTTAACATTATCACACAGATGGGCTCAAAGCAATTGACAGCTCTTTCTTTCTTATACACTGCAATTAATCTCAGAACCAGATTTATTTGTTAATTTTCAACAAGTTAATGGAGCATGCAATTAACACATTTTGTAATTCCATAACAGGTGACTCATGGTCCAGAGCGAATTCATGATGAAGCTTTGCCTTTGATTAAACCACACTTCATGTGGTTAGATAGCCTCTTTCAAGTACTTTAGGAAAGTTTGTACCTGAGGCTGAAAAAGGTATACAGTCACCTTTTGCTATTTTCAGGGGATGGGCTCCAGAAGCTCCCAGGAAGAACAAAATCTGAGGACACTTCAGTCCCTTATATAAATGGTATATAGTATCATATAAAACATGCACACCTTCTTGTATACTTTCAGATGTGTCCAACCTGTGGGTATGAATGAGGCCCAGCACATTTGTAAATGACAATGTCATGTTGCAATGTCAAAAGATTAGATACCATTGCTAGTAAGTCATTTCTAAATGACTTATAATATCTGATATAATGGAAATACTATGAAATTAGTAACTAAGTGGTGACAAGAAAAACACTACAAGTTTATCCTGATACAACTATCAGAAGCTTAACAACATAGGCCATGCCAACAATAATGTAATATTTTTCTAACTGTTTTGGATCCATCATTAGTCAAATCTGTAGCTGTGGAATTTGTAGACATGGAGGGTTGAATCTCAAACCATCACTATGTCTTGCTAGCCTCAAGGACCATTTTTTTGAGGTAGGGCCTTGCTCTAGCCCAGGCTGACCTAAAATTCACTATGTAGTTTCAGGGTGGCCTTGAAGTCATAGCAATCCTCCTGCACCTGCCTCCTGAGTGCTGGGATTAAAGGCATGCACCACCATGCCTTGCTGACCAGTTGTTTTTGATCAAATAAAATCTATATTGACCATAAAAGACCTGTATAAACATAGTAGTAAGACAATTTAGAACTGTATCTTCATACTTCCCTGGCTTTATTAACTTTCGAATTTAGATAGAGGGTCAGCCAAATCTGGATCATCATTTGTTTTTCTAAATAAAGTTTTCTTAGTACATAAGCAATAATATAGGCAAATTCTTTGACCCTCTTTCCAAAAGGGCACTGAGATTTCTAACTTTAAAAAAATTTTGTTTATTTATTTGACAGAGAAAGAGAGAGAGAGAGAGAGGGAGAGAGAGAGAGTGAGAGAAAGACAGGGAATGGGTGCACCAGGGCCTCTAGCCACTGCAAACAAACTCCAGACACGTGCACGTGGGTCCTTTGACTTTGCAGGCAAACGTCTTAACTGCTAAGCCATCCCTCCAGCCGGAGATTTCTAACTTTTGAGGTTACTTCATAGAAGGTCATGCAGCTCCTGCCTGGTTTTATTTGGGACAGATGCTGTGAGGCAAGCCAGGTGCCATGTAAGAAGACCAATGACCCTCATATCCTTACACTACTGGGGCCATGTGAGGGAGCTACCCCATATAGTTTCTGCCAATAGCCGAACTGCAAGCTGCATGAGTTGTGTTGGATTCCAAATGCACTTTAGACTTCAGAGAACTGTAGGCACTCAAAGCTCTTAAGTATGGACAGTGCAAATGAGCCCTTCTCCAATTCCATAGTCAAATAAAATTCAGAGGAATCTTACATCTATAGGAGATTTATTAAAAATGCACATGGTAACATTAAAGGCTCTGACAAGTTCAGCAGCCTAGACCTCTTATTTAGCTGTGGATCCATTTTTTTCTTGAGATTCCTGTTACCTCCTAATCAATAACATTAATGCTCTAATGAATACAGTTTTGGAAACACTGGACCTCATTTATAACTTAGAATCATAACTTGACTCTCTTCCAGAGAGCCTATTGTAATTACATCTCAATTAAGTTCATCTTCTTAAAGAAACTAAACTATCTTGTTGGTGGTATAGCTCAGTGGTAGAGTGCTTACATAGCATACACGTGGTCCTGGGCTCCACCACCAGCACAATAAATAAATAAATAGTATTGGGAATTGTGGTCATTATTGGAGGGTCTTCTAGGAATATGATGAAGGACTCAGCACTAGGCAAATAGATTTGAAACCACAAAAGTAGGTCTTGGAGAAGGGCACCTTGTCTTCAAGTGCCAGTAACCCTACTTTCCTCATTTTTTCACATTGCCCTATTCAATTCTGCATTAATGAAGAACCATGTGTCACCCTCTCCCCCACTTCAGTTACTTACAATCACCCAGTTTATGTAGGGGCTTGTCTAAATTGCCAGTATGAGAAGGCTAAAGTGCACAGTAGCTGGGTGCTCTCTTCTGGCCAATGCTTTGGGATCCAAGATCATGCACCAAAACCAAAGTTTGACTCCCTACATGGTGATAAACTTTTCCTGTTTCCTCTGTGAAAGGAAATAGGAAAGCTTGTGCAAAAGGGACTAGGAGGAGCTTAAGCAAACTCTTTCTAGATCCTCAGTGTTAGAAGATCCCATACTGTGAACACATTGCCTCTAGTTATTTGAGTATAGTTCAGCTTTCTAATTCCACATGGGCTTTGTATTGTCTAAGTCACCCAAGGGAATACCACACACAACACAAAATGCACCCATTAAGAACAAAGCCAAGGATTGTATTTTTTCCCCAAACCTTCATTATGCTTAACATCATTTTGGAGGGAAGTTTTAAATTATCTCTTCCATTATATTCTTCGCTGCTAGCCTGCACACAAATGTTGATGCTGTATAATGATTAGGGCTGTGAGACCATTTATTTGCTTATTTGTTTTTGTGGTGGAAGTGGAATTATTGTTTTTTTGAGAAGAGAAAATTGGAACATTGTTTAAGAAAAGTTTATGTTCAAAGAGTTTTCTGGTGGGGATAAAGAAGAAAACCAGGACTGTTTGGACTTTCATGTTAGACAATATTTTGAGAGTATGTTTCTGCATCTTGCAAAATAAGCATTGCATAAATTATTTGTTACATTTTCCAGAATAAATAAACATTGTGTCACTTATGCTTTATAAAACTTAAATGTGGATTGGAAATAAAGTGTGTTCCTGGGATATTTTTTTCTTTTTCAGTAGGGAAAGCAGGTTGAGTAAAAGGAACATAGAATTTACCAGGACCCAAGGGATGCCACGATGCTTTATTCTACTTGAATGGCATTTCTGGGTTACAAAAGCATAAATATTGAGCCTTGGGATTATGCATTGCTGAGTAATGTTGCACATCTTACTTACATGCATGATTTCTGGCTGTTTCTTCACTTGGTGTTGCAGTTAACTTTGCATTGCTTCACAAACACCCGACCAGAAGCAGTTTATATGGGGGAATGGCTTACTTAGGCTTACAGAATTGAGGGGAAACTCCATCATGGCAGAAGAAGCTGGCTCACTCCAGCATCCTCAGAAAAGAGAGACCACCAAACAACCAGCATACATGAACATCCAGAACTCAAACTGTAGATACTTAGTCTAGACTATAAGATCTGCCTCCAGTGACATACCTCTTCCCTAGCAGGGCTCCATCTACTGGAAACTCAGGTTTCAAAACTGGACCCGAATGGCAATGGTACCATATAATTCTACATCCTAAAAGACAGACCAAGTAGTTGAACCTTTACCAGGCCCTTAGAGCGAACACCTGAATCACAAGGCCCTAGAGAGGGCAAGATGAAGACTGACCTTAATCTTCTCCTATTTAAGTTTCAAGCTCAATCTTAATTAAAAACACGAGTCTATGGGGCCATACATTTAAACCACCACATTCCACCCCTGACCCATAGACTCATGACCATCTCACAATGCAAACTGCATTCAGTACAGCTTTGAAGGTCCCCATAGTTTTTGCCAAATTTAATATTGTTCCAAAGTCTAAAATTTCATCTGAGATTCAAGATTTTTCTTACTTGTGAGCTCTGTAATATAAAAAACACAAGTTACATATTTCCAACACATAATGGCATGGAGTAAACATTCTCATTGCAAAAGGGCATAACAAGGAGAGACTGGGTCAAAGCAAAATAATAACTAGTACTCAAACAGCAAACATCTGCAGTTTAAGTTGAACATCCATAACCAGTAATGAAAGCCTCTGGATTCCAATTCCCCCTTCCCCCCAAGGTGGTCTGAGCAGCTCCAAATCCCAAGACATCAGCTCCCCATGGTAGCTGTTCCACAATACTGGCATATCCAAAATTGTTCAGGTCTACACTGTAAACTATGATTCATCTTCATACTTCCATACAATAGCATTACTTGGTCTCTACAATGGAAACTTCAACCCTGTTTCCTACTGCTGCAAATGTGGTCCTTACTGGGCCTCCACATAGAGATTTCAACATCCACATGCCACATCTCAGTAGCTCTAGTTCAGCTTCATAAAATGGCCCTACTGGGTCTCCATGCAGGGATTTTGAGTGTGTTTCACTTTGCTCAGGGGCCATTTCCAAAAAAGAAAATGTTGCATTTCATAACCATTTCCTTGTATTTTTCTTGCTTCTAAGATTAATACCAAGTATGCAGCATAGCCACATTTGTAAATCCAGGAGGGGGAGAATAAACCATGAACTTGAAGAGCAAAGTACACTTTCATCAGTCTTCCTTCAAGCTACCTCCTTTCAATTGCTCACCCTTTGAGCATCATTTCCATTGTTTCAATGCAAAACAGTTGGCCCACCCTTGATTATGGCAATCTGCTTAACAAAACAACTGTAGCATAAGTAACCTGAAACCAGTTTCTGTTCCTATAATTTCAAACTTGCTTGATTTTTTTCCAGTGATAAACTGTACATTTTTCATATCTTTCTGTTCTATACTTTCTTCCAAGCACACTAGTCCATTATTTTTAAATTCAACCTTGATCAAAGTCTGTGGGCATTAGCAGAAGAATTCATCCAGCTTTTTTTGCCAGTAGCCCAGTTCTAACACAGTTGTCTCTTTCCCCTTTAAAAGTTCATAAGCCAAGCCTTCACAGTCTACAATTCTCTCTGCGCTTAGCATTTCCAAACTCTCACCCTAATAATCCATCAGTCTCTGCATATAACATCATAAGGCTTCTCTAGTCCAAGGTATCAAATCCTTCCACATTACTCTCAAAAGACTAAAACCCACAGGGTCAGATTCATCAGAGCAAAAAAAAAAATGGTATCAATTTTTACTGTTGAAGTTACCCTTGTGTTGTTTGACAAACACCCAACCAGAAGCAGCTTATACGAGGAAATTCATTTCACACTTATAGAATCCAGGGGAAGTTTCATCATTACAGAAGAAGCTGGCTCACTCCAGCATCACAGTAGAGAGAAAAACTACAAACAGCCAGCAAACATGAACAGCCAAGGCTCAAAGCACTTTTTGCACACCTAGTAGGCTGGACTATAAGATCCACCCAGTGACATATCTCTTCCCTAGCAGAGCTCTGCCTGCTTGAGACTCAAATTGAAAGTTCAATTTTAACCAAAAACATATGAGTCTATGGGCCTATGCATTTAAACTGCCATACCTGGTGACCCTGGTAAGCACTATCTATGGTTTAAGTCACAATAGTAACAACCTGAGCTCAGTATTGTTGGAAAAGGAGCTGTAAACCACAAAAAGATTAATATTTTTTTCCTCTGAGCATAGCTAGTATGTGGAAGCATGATTATTGCCTCATCCTTGTATATAGATACCACACAGAGGGCAGCCCATCTAGCATCTAGAATTGAAGCCTGAGGACTATAGGTTTGGTGACCATACTTTTTCAAACAAAACCTAGGGCAAGTTGTCCGGGAAAGAACTATTTATGGTCTGTGAATATATTTACAAGGAGTCTAACAAAAACTTCTAGTTACTTATATGATAAATCATTGTATAGAAAAGATTGAAAACTAAATAGATATTGTTCCAAGCATTTAAATGTGTACTCATTGCCTGTAATATCAAAATTTACTATTTATAGAGGAGGGATTATTACTGAAGCTTCAAATTAAGTGTTTTACAAAATTACCACATTTTTCTCTCCTTAAAACAACTATAAGGAGTGAGTAGTATTAATTCATTTTATAGCGACAATCACTAAGTATCTGAGATGAGAAGTAGTTTACCAAGATTACATAGCTAATAAACACTAAAGCTGACATTCTTACTTCCATTCAGGCTGGAAAAGTCCACTCTCTCTCTATTTCTCTTTCTTTTCCTCTCTTATCCCCCACCCCGCCACTGCCCACAGGCTCTTGCACATCCTAGGTGAGTGCTCTACCATTGACCTTCACCCCTATTTCTTGTATTTAATGAGGGCTTTTTACTCTTTACCCATTGCTCTTTCAGCTAGGTTTGGAATGCAGTGAAAGGCTATATAATTTCATTGCTCCTACAGATTTGTGTCTGTGTATAGAGTATAAGATGATCCCTATCTCTTTAATTAATTCAGGATAACATTTACTGACTACCTAATTGGTGCTAAGTACTGAATAGTAGTTATAGACTATAAATATTTGTACATAATTCCCAAAATGTCTTGTGTTATTGGTTTCTAGCTCTATTGCCTTACAGTCAGAAAAGATATCTGATATGACTTTAATATTTCAAAAATTTGTTGTTTTGTTTTGTGGCCTATACATATGGTCTGTCCTAGATAATGTTCCATATACTGATGAGAAAAAATTGCATTTGGCAGCATTTGGGTGGAATGTTCTAGAGATATCTTTTAGGTTCATTTTGTTTATAGTATAATCCTTATATGTCTTAATTGGCTCTTCAATCTATTAGGTAAAAATAAGAAGTATTGATTTGCATAATATGGTAAGTAACAATTATGCACTATCCATCTGAGAAATGTAGAAGAATTTTGAAAGTTTTCTCTATAAAAATTGATAAATGTTGCTGGTTGTGGTGGTAGGAAATTGCTTGCTGGTAGGAAATTGCTGAGGCAGAGGCAAGAGGATCAGGAGTTCAAGGCTAGCCTGGGCTAATTTAAAAAAAAACAATTGGGGCTGGAGAGATGGCTTAGCGGTTAAGCGCTTGCCTGTGAAGCCTAAGGACCCCGGTTTGAGGCTCGATTCCCCAGGACCCACGTTAGCCAGATGCACAAGGGGGCGCACGCATCTGGAGTTCGTTTACAGAGGCTGGAAGCTCTGGCACGCCCATTCTCTCTCTCTCTCTCTCTCTGCCTCCTTCTCTCTGTCACTCTCAAATAAATAAATAAACAAAAAAATAAAAAAAACAATTGGAAAATGTTTAAGGAAATAAATGCTTAATCTGATTTAAATGCTATGCATTGTATACATGTATTGAACATTGCATAGCATCCCATTAATATGCACAACCTTTATGCTTTTATATAACAGTTAAAGAATTTGATAGGCTGATAAAAAGAATATAAGTATTAATAGATATCAGCTAAAATATTATGGTGCAATCTGAGCATGCCTAGAAGAAGAAGAATTTCTGTCTAGAATTTTAACCTTTTAAATTTGTGCTCCATGACTTTGAGCTAAACCTGTTCCAAAATGCTCTTATTGTCTTGATTTCTTGAATTATGACATTAAACTGAGCATACTTGGGAATATACTGCTTAACTGAGCATGCTCAGGAATATTACCACTCTAAATGACTATATATTGGCTCCCTAAATAAAATTCCCTATGCTCCCTGTAATGGTTAGTCTCAATTGTCAAGTTGATTGGATCTGGAATCAACTAAAAGTCTTATCTCTGGGTAGGTCTCTGAAGTCATTTCCTAGAAGGATTAACTGAAGAGGGATGATCTTCTCTCAGAGTGGGTAGTACCTTCCACTCTGGGCAGCAGCCCAGATATAAAGAGGTTCAAGGGGAAAGCCATGCTGCTTGCTTGTCTGCCTTCCCTTTGGCCTGGTGAGTGTGTCTGTGTGTTGTTGTTGTTGTTGCTGTGTTTGCCCTCCTTAGATGCTATCACAACCCAGCTTCTTCAGCCAGCCTTCCAACATGTACTGAAGATAAGCTGCTCTCCAGGAATTCCCTAGACTGTCAGCACTACATTGGGACTGCTAAGGCATCCAGCCTCAAGTACTGAGCAACTATCAGGCTTTGACATTTCTAACATCAAAGAGCTAATCCGGGGACTACCTAGTCCATATAATGGAAGCCAATCTATTAAGTCCTATATATTCATCCTATTGGCTCAGTTCCTCTAGAGCACCATGACTAAGATGCTTCCTTCATTGGAGGATGCTGCTTTGGAAATAACTCCTATGAGATGAATGATCTCCTTACCTGCTGCAGTCTTTCTCCACTCTTTCATGTCTTACCTGTGCTTGCTCTGGCTTTGCATGCATCAAGATGAGAACCCACTACAATTGGTATTTAATTAGGTCAGTTTATGGTGCTATCAAGGGTTGTTGCGTAACTATTTACTCCCAAATGTAGTGGCATTAAGCAATCATTCTAGTTTACTCACTGTTTTATGCTTTGGAATGCAGAAAGCTAAGAAATTGTTGCTTGTGGTCTCAAGTCATTTCAGTCTGGAATGATTGGGCCTGTGGTCCTCTGAAGAGGTGAGGAGCTAGCTGTACAAAATGGCACACTCCTCTACCTGGCTGTTGTGTGACTTTTCTTGGGGATATATGAACAACAGGCATTCACTCCAGATAGGGCACCAACAAAAGACTTTAAAAGAAATAATTCCATCCCTGTAGCTGAGTGAGCCAGTGAGTTTACCAGAAGTTGCTTACCAGAGCATAGATAGAGAGTTACTTACAGGAGCATGGGTGACTCAAAGGCAGCCTCATTACTGAAAAGCTCATTATAGAAGATGACTCACAAAAGCTGCATCCTTAGAGCTCCCTGCATAGCTTCCAGGCAGCTCATCTAGTGGTGAGTCTCCTCTCCCAGCAATTGTTACTGATTATATAACCTTCTGGAGAGGCCTTGTGAATATTGTCTCAGGAAAAGAAAAGTGGTATAGTTGCACCTGGACACTACCTTTAGCCAGACTCCATAGATAGTCTGAAGTTTGTTTGCCCTACACAATTAGTTGTACCCTGAGGCAAGGGGGCTTCCTTTCCTGCCTCACTGCCAGTAAGTCATTTCTCTTGAACTACCTGTACCTACTGGGTTAGGATGCAGTTTCCCTTGCCAGAAGACCCTATTTGACCAAGAGCAATTCTGTAGATAACCGAGCAGCTAGAACTCCTCATCAGTCCTGACATCTGGACAATGGTTAAATTGGCCCAGAAAAGAGAATTTGGGGGAAACATCAATAGTATCCACTATAAGGATATCAGTTTAGACTCTTAAAATGAAAACTGAGCATATGTAGAACCTTTTGGCCTGCCATTGGAGGTAAGTAGGAAGAGAGAAAGAGAGAGAATGTGGATTTGTGCATTACTTTGTTTATTGAAACTTTCCATCTTCACAATTTATATACCTCTAAAAGGGCCTAGCAAATGCTATTTGTTTCATCTCTGGTATTCTGAGATCTGTTCCATGCACACTGGATGATTGAGAATAAACAAATCACTATTTTATTTTTTCTTAGACAGTGCTTAAGCATCACTGAATGTGTCATAAGATAAATGTAACTTTTCATTTAGGTACTGTTTGCTTCCTTAAAATGCATATAAATAATTATATGGGAATGAGTTAGAATTAAAAGTAAACACATGTACCAGATCTTTAGATGAATGGTTTGGCAGTCTGCCACCAGAAATCTCCCAGTTCCCGTTTGTTATTAGAGGCAAACACCAAACTGAATCAACATTATCGGTGCCCACTTGGAAGGGATGTGGATGTTGCTTTCCAGAGCAGTCCAAAGGTCATGTTACTCATGATCATTCTATGTTGTTTTCTCTAAGTTCTGGGAAGAGGGTCATCATTAAATTCTGCCTTCATTCCAGATTTATAGCACTCATAGACCTTGGATAAGACAGAAGAACCTTTGTGCATTTTGTAAAGTTATCCTCTTTAGGCTCCTAGGAAAGTTTTATTGGACTGAGCATATGTATTTACTTGAAGACATCATGGTTTTATTGTTTTCACTGGAAGCCAGGGTTCCCATGGACAGGTCTTCACAATTACAGAAGAAAAAATATACAGAAAATCACTCATAGATAATCACTGTTCCAGAGCTGCACATGTGAGAATGAGCTCTTGAAGGTCAGAATTAAATTTTGATTGATTGACTACAAGAAATTGTTTCTAACACGTCTTAGATGCTACCTCACTAAGCAAACCAGTGAGTGAAGTTCCAAAGACAAAAATACTGGCTGTTTATCTTGTTCAGGCTGCTTCGGCAAAATACAGTAACTTGGCAGCTTATAAACAACAGAAACTTTTTCTCACAGTTCTGAGGGTAAGTTCGAGATTAAGGTGCAGCAGATTCAGTGACTGCTAAGGACTGTGTCTTGGTTGATGGTTGATGTATTTCTGTGTCCTCCCGTGGCAGAAGGGGCAAAGTGATTATCTAGGAACTTTTGTTTTATTTTTGTGTATATATGTATGATATGTATACATGTGAGTGAATGTGTGTGTGTGTGTGTGTGTGTGTGTGTGGGCACACACATGCCACAGTGTTCTTGCCTTCCTCCTTGTTTTGAGGCAAGATCTTTCTTTGTTCACTGCTGTATTTACAAAATTGGGGAGATTCTCCTGTCTCTACCTTCCTTCTATCACTGGAATTATAGATGCTTGCACAATTGCACCAGGCTTTATGTGGGCTCTGGGAATCTGAACTCAGGTACCCATGATTGTATAGTAAGCATTATCCACTGAGCCATTTCATAGACACTTTGGTTTCTTTTTTTTATAGGAAAAAATAAAGTATTTATTTATGCACTTACTCTATTTATTTTTTTTCAATTTTTTATTAACAACTTCCATGATTATAAACAATATCCCATGGTAATGCCCTCCCTCCCCCCACTTTCCCCTTTGAAACTCCATTCTCCATCATATGCCCTCCCCCTCTCAATCAGTCTCTCTTTTATTTTGATGTCATGATATTTTACTCCTATTATGATGGCCTTGTGTAGGTAGTGTCAGGCACTGTGAGGTCATGGATATCCAGGCTATTTTGTGTCTGGAGGAGCACATTGTAAGGAGTCCTACCCTTCCTTTGGCTCTTACATTCTTTCCGCCACTTCTTCCACCATAGACCCTGAGCCTTGGAAGGTATGATAGAGATATTACAGTGCTGAGCAGCCCTGTCACTTCTTTTCAGCACCATTGTGCCTTCTGAGTCATCACAAGGTCACTGCCATCTGAAAAGAGAAGCTTCTCTAAGCAAAAGTGAGAGTAGCATTAATATATGGGTATGAACATTAAGAGAAGTGCTTACTGGTCAGTTTAGTGAGCATAGTATATACATTTAGCCAGACAGCATCAGACATTACACCCCTAGGGCTCATTACTACCCCTGTTGTAGGTTTTCAGTATCAGGGATGTATTCCCTCCCATGGAGCGGTCCTCCAGTCCAATTAGAGGGCAGTTGGTTTCCACCATGACAGATGTGCCACTATTTCACCCACTGGCTCATTTGGCCTGGCTGGCCAAATATAAGGCTTGCAGTGTCCACTGTTGAGTATCTTCACTGGTGATTCTCTCCCATTGAACTGCATGCAGAATGGCTTCTTCCAGCTTTCTGTCAGCTGGTCTACATGGAGGAGGTTATCAGCTCAGTTCTAGTAGGATTTCTCAGAGCCTCAGAGAAAAGCTGGCACTGCCAACACCTTCACTCAGGACTTCACCTGCCAGAACAGTGAGAGAATAAACTGCTGTTGTCTGAATTCACCACATTTGTGGTACTTTGTTATAGTAAACCTACGGCAGAGTGGAGAGAAGTATATTGATAGACAGGAGCCTGTATGGCTGGCCTTCTATGATATATAGTTTTTTTTTCTAATGAAAAGTTTATGTTATGGTCCTTTAAAAGGGGTATTTCACCTTAAATGGACTTAAACAAAACAATATTAAAAGCATCAATAAGGATAAGCTAGGATGGGAAGTAATCCTAGTACATAATATAGATTGAGCATGGAATTAAGTAGATGAGCATTTCTTCTATATTTTTAAACTTTTTATTGAAAACACCCATACATATACACAAGATACCATGATCATAATCCCTACCACCACCCTTCTTTTTTGCCCTCTCACCCCTCTCCACCAAATCTTCTTTGCTACTAGTATCTCTTCTATTTTTCTGTCATCATTTTTTCCTCTTATCATGAGGGTCTTGTGTAGGTAGTGTCAGCCACTGTGAGGTCATGAATATTACAGTCACTTTGTATTTGAATGACAATATTGCAAAGCACTCCTCCCCTTCTTTTGTTTATTAAACTCTTCCTACCACCTCTTCTGCAATGGTCCCTAAGCATTGGAGGGTGTGACAGAGATATCTCACTGCTGAACATTCCACTGTCACTTATTAGCACATTGATGAGTTTTGAGTCTCCCTAGTAGTCACTGCCGTCTGAAAAGGGAAGCTTTTTAACCCAAAATGAGAGTCGCATAATATGTGGGAATAAATAGGGCAGTTTGGTGGGCATAACATATCCATTTGTCCAGACAACAGTAGTAGTTCCTCTCCCCCTAGGGCTTATGACCTCCTCAGCCATAGGTGTCTGGTCAGGTTTTCAGTACCAGGCGTGAATTCCCTCCTATGAAGCAGGCCTTAAATCCAGTCAGAGGAAAGTTGGTTTCTCCCATAACATACATGCCACCTTTTATTTCTTATCAATCTTCCCTGCTATGGAGGGTACAATTAGCACTTCCAGTTCAAACCTATATACCCAGCTTTGGAGATGTGTATTGCCACAGTGTAAACCAGCTCAATTACTTTTGCAGGTGAGTTTCTCTCTCTTCTATGTTGAGATGTGAAGCTGGTTCCCTCTCTGGTGCATTATGGGCTTGTTGTGCTGGTTAAGTCAGTCAGCCCTTTGGATCATCTGGTCAGGATCCTGTACGGGGAGGGGTGGCTGGGATCCCTTGGTGTCCTGCAATCTCTAGTGGTGGTCCTAGTGCTTGGTGTTTGTGTAAGGGGGGGATATTGTGAGGTGTTATTTGGTGGTGTTCTGGAGCTGTTCAGTTGGTCCCAGCTGTCTTCTCTTTCAGGTACTTTGGATTTTGTAGGGCTGTTGTGAGTGGGAGAATCCCTTCCTGGTAGTTTGGTCTGCTGCTGTTGTTTCAGGCAGAACAGGGCCAGTAGCAAATGATATGTCTTAATATGCTCACATAAAGGACACCTTCACTCTTTTTTTTTTTGTCAACCTTCACTCCAGGAAAGACAAGGCTTGATGAATTTTAAATGCCCCCACTTGCAAGGTATACCAGAGAGCCTGATGCTGGCTACTCTGGACATTGCACAAGTGGTGTTCAATCAGGTCCAAAAGAGCAGTACTTCCTCTTTAAAGTGAAGTATGGAAATGGAAGAAAAAAGAAAGGGACTGTAGGTGAAAACAAAGACTAGAAGAAAAGAAAGTATCTAACTGACTCAGAAGTCCCATCATCTTCACCTCAGACTTTATATGTCCTATTTTTGTTCTATTTAGTTATGTTTAAGCATTTTAATAAAGAGATTGATTCTTAGCAAGCACAGTTGGAAACAATGCACTATAAGTCTGCATTTATTTATTTATGAGTCTGTGTATGTGTGTGCATGTGTACCACAGTGTGCATGTGGAGGTCAGAGGACAACCTCAGTGTGTTTCTTCTCTCCTTTCACCTTGGTTTTGAGACAGGGCCTCTTGTTTTTGCAACTGATTGTCATGAGCTTCTGGATTCTCCTGACTCTGCCTCCCATTGCCATAGGTGCATTGGTATTGTAGATGAAAGTGCCACTTTGCATCCCACTTTATATGGACATTGAGGAGGATTGAACTTGTGTTGACAGGCTTTTAAGCAAATGCTTTTAATATCTGAATCATCTTCCTAGCCCCAGGAAGTTCTTTACTATTTGAACAGCCTTAATGCAACACCTGAAACCCATAATCTGTCGAGGCTTAATTTATAATAAGGGTTGTCTATGTCCAGTTTTGACATTTTCTCCAGAAAGATTTTCATATTTTATTTCTAAAGTTCTTATAAAACTTAAAGATTAGGGCTGGAGAGATGGTTTAGTGGTTAAGCGCTTGCCTGTGAAGCCTAAGGACCCGGGTTCGAGGCTCAATTCCCCAGGACCCACGTTAGCCAGATGCACAAGGGGGCGCACGCATCTGGAGTTCGTTTACAGAGGCTGGAAGCTCTGATTCTCTCTCTCTCTTTCTCTCTCTCTCTCTCTGCCTCCTTCTCTCTGTCGCTCTCAAATAAATAAATAAACAACAACAACAAAAAAAGATTAGGTGTATACATTGCTTTCTATCAAGTCAGAGCTTAAGAAACAGTGATCATTATTATAGTCAATAGCTTGATTAGAAGCAAGTTTATAACTGCAGCTACAGAGCTTCTTCTCTTCTAAGAAGCTCAGAGGTGTAGCCTAAAATAGTGAGAGACAAGCTTTGGTATAGTTTCGATGTAGTTGACTTTGTTTTGCAAGGGTTCACACACTGAAAGCCCATCCTCATTCAATATTTAACACTGTAGTGTCTGGGGGTAGGGCCTTTGGGAGGTGGAGAGAGTGGAACCTCCATAATTAATTCTTGGTGGTGCAAGGCATTACATGGCAATAGACAGAATGGAAGCTTTTAAATGTGTGTACATGTATGTTTGCATGTCGTTTGGTCTCTCTTCTCCCATGATTAAGTTCTATGACTTTAGATGTGATACCCTAAACAACCTCAAGATTCTGACAGTAAGAGGGCCGTTGCCAGATAGGACCCTTGACCTTGGACCACCTGTATTAGTTACTTTTCTTGTTGCTGTGAGCAATGCTGACAAGAAGCAACTTGCGAGAGCAAGGGTTTATTTTGGTTTATAGTTTAAGAAGGGATACAGTTTATCATGATGGGGAAGGCAGACATGATGACAGGAATCTAAAGTGACTTATCACATTGTGTCTGTAGTCAGAAAACAGAGAGAGATGAACGACAGTGTTCACCTTGCTTTCTTTGTATTTCATCTGTGACCCCAGCCCATGAAATGTTACCACCCCTATTTAGGATGGGTCTTTTCGTATCAGCTAACCTAATCTAGAAGGTACTTTATAGACAAAGTTGTTTTTCTAGGGGATTCTAGATCCAGTCAAATTGACAATGAATATTAATCATAACACCTCCAAAGCAATGAGCCAAAATGAATTTCTTTTGTTTATAATTCACCTAGTATGTTGTATTGTGTTATTTACTATAAAACTTAATTATTGAAATCTCTGTGTTAATGGTGAGTTTGTTCCCCATGCCATGGGCCAGATTCTGGAATTCTTCAAACACAGTATGCTCTTCTAACTCTAACGTCTTCATAAGGCACAAACTGTGTGAATATGTCAACATTTCCACTTTGAAATGTTAATCCTTCAATCAATGCTCACTGGCTTTCACAATTATTTGTTACACTGTTGTCATCTGGTTACTATGCTTCTGGGATATCAGAAATTCCATACAAAATAAAATTGGTTAATAGACAAAGAGAGAGCTAAGCTTTTTGCTTATTTCAACACTTTCTGTTTTATTTGTGGTTTTTTCTCCCTAGAATAACTGAACACCTCCTGATTGTTCTAATAATTGTGTAACCAAAGCTCACTCCACAGGAAAAAAAAAATCAATGCCTGAGAGATGGGTTCTGAGATGGAAGAAAGAAAGAAAGAAAGAAAGAAAGAAAGAAAGAAAGAAAGAAAGAAAGGAAGGAAGAAAGAAAGAAAGAAAGAAAGAAAGTCAATCTGCATGGAAGGAAGAAAGGAAGGAAGGAAGGAAAGAAAGAAAGAAACAAACAAACAAACTTCATTGAGGATACTAGTGGCCTGAAGGGAGATAGACATTTTAATGTCTGAAGCACCATCTTCTGCTTCTTTGGAAATGGGAATATTGATATGAGGATCAGATTTGAGTCTATGTGCAGAGATCTGTGTTTGTCTCTGAGCTTGAGCTAGACAGTTTGGTATATTGATACTGCTTGGAGGTGGTATTCACCTAGGGAAGATCTATTCTTATCCCATGGGTGAAATGCTATGGAATGCAGAGTGAAGACTATTTCTGGGGAATTAGAAAGGAAACAAGAAGAAAGCAAGACAAAGCCACTTATGACAACAGCCTATTTCAATTGGTGTTGATTCTCCCCTACCTGCTAAAAGTGACTAACTGTTAGTGAGGGGAATGTGGCCAAGAATTTTAACCTCAAACTTGTTGTAGTGTACACATTGCTCTTGTTTGTCTCCTCAGCATCCAATCTTTTTTTTCACCAGAGGAATTCTGTTCTTCGTTACTCTTTATGATTTGTAGGTGGATAGGACTAACCCTAGAGATGGTTAAGAAATCAAGGACTGGAGTCAGTGCTTCTCTTCCTTTCAGCCACTACATATGGGTCAGATATGAAAAAATACATTATTGAAGTTTCTGTCTTAATTTATTTTATTTTTATGTTTTTTTTTAGAGAGAGAGAGAATTGGTGTGCCAGGGCCTCAACCACTGCAATCGAACTCCACACACTTCTGCCACCTAGTGGGCATGTGGGACCTTATGTGTGCATCACCTTTGTGTGTGGCTTAAGTGGGATCTGGAGAGTCAAACATGGGTCCTTAGGCTTTGCAGGCTAGCACCTTAACTACCAAACCATCTCTCCAGCCCTGAGTCTTAATTTTCTAATGCTTTCAACTGAAAGAATTCCTATTCACAAGTGTTATGGGAAATAAAGACCAGTTTGGGATTAGAGACTCCCCCCCCAATAGCAAGACCAGAACTGGGAACAAAGTCCTAATGAGATATTGATGAAGAGAATTTGTCAGGTTCTTCCTGGAACCAAATAGGAAAGAGGTCTGCTTTGATGCATCAACTCAGTTATAGAATCAGCCAGGCAGGTGTTTTCATTAGCTGTGAATTTGCTATGGGACCACAAACCAATCACCTTTATTTAGACCAAACAATTCTTTCTTTTCAAACCGGGTGTCTGTTAACTAGTCATTTGGACTTGCTTTGTCCTTTATTCAGTGGAAAGGGAGTTCAGAAAGATTAAACCAGCACTCTTGGTTGCATTTGCTCAGGTTAAGTATAAATGAATAAATTTATGGTCTAGTTTGTGAATTTCATATAAATGTGATTAACATGAACCAGTCCCACTAGTGAACTCAAATAGATATCTGGACTGTTGCAGTCAGCTTTGCATTGCTGGCAGAAAACAGCTGGCCAAGAGCAGCTTGCAGGAAGAAAAGGTTTATTTTCACTTATAGACTTGAGAAGGGGAACTCCATAATGGCAGAGAAAACCAATGGCATGAGTAGAGGGTGGACATCACCACTTGGCTAACACCAGGTAGACAACAGCAGCAGGAGAGTGTGCCAAACGCTGGCAAGGGGAAGCTGCTACAACAGTGATAAGCCAAACTCCAACAATACACTGCCTCCAGGAGGCTTCAGTTACCAAATTGCCACTAGCTGGGGACCTAAGCATTCAGAACACATAAGTTTATGGGGGACATCTGAATCAAACCACCACATGGACAAAGCTGAATTTGTAAATCTATCTGACAAACCTGAATTTGAAAAACGCACCCAAATTGGGCATAATTAACCTTAACAGTACCTTCAAAACACCAAATTTTATGACTAAGTGATAGAGTGTTTGTCTAAAATGCATGGGTCCATGGTTTCTCCCCCTACCTAGCACCAAAAAGACACCAAAATTTAAAATGAACTATTTATTACTTTTCTTGATGACTGAGAAAAGTTGGAACATTTTCTTTGTAGTAAAGATTCCAAGAATCTCTAAGGGCCCAGGTACAATATGTGGGTGATTATTGGAGGATTGGAGGTTAATGGACTTATCTACTTTTTCAACTCCTCAGCCACCAAACTTGTTGAGTTTTTAAACTTCTTTTCTTACTTTTGTAATACTAAGGATGGATCTCATGGCCTCCCACATGCTAGACAATTGTTTTGCCACTGAGTTACATCCCTGGTTCCCTTTTGATATTTTGTGTGATTGCTGAGATATTAGCTATGAAAAGTGACCACTCATATCTCTGGTAGGATGTTCTAAGATGCCACTTGGTAAAGTGAGTCATTATTGTTCTGAAAGTTTGCATCCAGAACTGTCCTAGAAAGGCATCTAGTTTAAGAGAAAATAGGTGGAGGATTTAGTGTCCAGCTTATTTTACAATATGGATTTTTGCAGCATTGTTGAGACAAATAGTGACTTTTAGAGGACATTATTCTTCATTAAGGAGACTTGTTATTCCAAGGTGAATAGGAAATAGCAAACTATTAATAGACCTTCTTGGATTTTTGCTTATTAAGTGCAGCAAACACTAAATATCTACCATATACACGATATATGTAAAGTAAATGTTCCTCTTTACAAAACATAAGTGCAAGATACTGTCAAAGTAATTTCATAATCATTTCATAAGCCAGATAAAGGCACTTATCACAAAGGTTGTAATATGTCTTAAATGTCAGAGCAGTAACTGAACAATTATAACAGTTAGGGCACATTTTGTTATTAATTTGTCACTCTTACTATGACATTAAGTTCCTTCCTCCTCCAAATTACTCATTTGACATTTTTCCAATGTAGACTGTGTGAGAAACTTCACAATGGACATTGCCACATTTCATTTTTTTTTTCCTACATTTTTAAAAGCATACACATTTAAGCAAAAACACCTTCTTCTAAAAATATTTAAATGGTTGCAAAGCAAGTGCTCTTTATGATTCCTACCCAGTCTTGTTCCCCTTTCCTGAAGGGGCTCTGCCAACTGGCTATTGCTTCTACTTGCAGCCCCTTTCATTGGCATTTACATGTATCTGTCAATATCTGATTTGGGTTTTGTGATGTGTTTTGATAAATTTGATCCAAGTGTATGTATTGATTTGAAATTTACCTTTTTTACTTAATAGGATGTATTAGTGGTCTTCCCTAACTATAGATAGATTTAGTCATATAATCATTCAACAAATATTTATTGAGCACTACTGTAGATTTCATTGTTTTTCAGCAAATTTTCCTTATTCTTTCCCCACCTCCTAGAGGAGGTGTATGTTTTCATGCCCCAGGCATGTGGAGCTTGTTATATAAATTGCTTATGCCAATCAAATAGGAATAGTGGAGGACATTGTGCCAGTTGTTACCGGAAGCCTTTAGACGCATTGCACCTTCTTATTGTTTTCTTAGGCTCCCTCCATTAAAAGAATACTATGTCTACTGTGTTCTTCAGCCAGGGCCTCTGCATAGAAAAACACATAGAATAGAGCTGAATACAAGCCACAGCCTGGGACTGAGTTGCTACAGCTGTCTGTAGGACCATGAGTAAGAAATAAATATTTGTTACTATAAGCTATTGAGCTTTTGGAATATTTGTAATTCAGTATGTTCAGAACAAAGCAGATTGGTTACAAAACACAAAACAACCCCCCAACAAACAAACAACAAAACACCTGTTATTTGCCAGCCATTGTTCTAGATGCTGGAAAAAATAACCAAAAAATCCTTCCTATTGTAGAATTTACACTGAGAAGCTGAGTAGTATTTCATGGGTTCACTTTGTAGCCCACACTGGCCTCAAATTCAGATCCTCCTGTCTCGGCCTCCTGAGTGCTTTGGTTAGGGACATGCACCACCACATACAGCTACTTAATACTTCTGCCACTTCTGTCTCCTCCTTCTCATTCCTGCCAACACCTATTCAGTCTTTCCCTGTTTACTTCCCACCTGGACCATGGACCCACACCACTTGGTTCTTCTTGTAGGTTCCTCCCCTTCCTCAGAGAGCCCATGCAATATGGCGGCACAACTCCTATGCATGTGTTTGGATCATACAAAATTGAATGACTCTTTCTCTTTTTACATAGAAAGCACATGCTTGATTTTAGTCTCCACACTTCCCATTTTCTCAACTCCATCCTTTCTCTTATACTCATGTTGGGCCAGATCATTGTTCTCACTGCCCAGAGCACACAACCTATAGTGTGGACTGTCTACTGGACCACCCAGAAGGCCCCCAGCTTCTGGATGTATTGGTAGATGGTGGCTTTCATATGTATCTCTTTCTGAGGATTGCACTCAGTTGAATAGATCTCACCTCACCTCTAAATTCACACTCAATTCCTAGGGACAGCTTATATTCAAAGACTAGTCAAGATGGTGGTATTGAGTTAGGCTATAAAGAGCTGTTTTCCTTGCCTCTAGAAACTCATCCCAGTTACAGAATAGCCTAGGAGATTGGCTAAGGCCTTTTTCTCTGACTGTATTGAACCTTTTTTTCAAAACCCTACTTTCTTCATTTCCTACAGGAAGTACACTTCCTGTGTAAAAAGACATAAAACATACCATACAGGTCCTTGGGTCTTTCCACACATTGGAACCCTTGATCATGCTATTCTCTTTGCTCAGAATGCTTTATCTAGAACCTTCTGCTAGAATTCAACCCATATCCACCCACAAATCACCTAGTCCATTAGATTGTGTATGATTCCTCAGCTCAGAAGCCCATTGGCAGCATCTTTTCATTCTTCTGGTATGCTTCAATGGGAGCTGGCAGCTTGAAAGAGAGAGATCTTGGACTTTACAGGTTAAAAAGGCTTGGACACTTCCAATGGATAGCTGTGATTCCTCGGGTACTCTCAATAAACAGGATTTCAAAAACGACTACTTCATGAGATTTTTGTAAGCATTAAAAATGAGATGACGCCAATCATGGAAATATAGGAGGTACCCCAATTCAGGATCCTTCCCCACTTTACTTGGTTCATCCCTTTATTATAGGTGTGTCCTTAGTGATCCTCTCACTCATCAATTAGCTTATCTTATCTGCCACCCAGCTTTGTAAAGTCTGACTATGCCTTGCTTGTCTTTGCATGAATAGGTTAATAAATATTACTCAACTGAAAACCATATTGGGTCAAAAATCTCCTAATTTGTTATTATAACCAAGAATTTCTTTTTAAATATTTATTTATTTGAGAGAAAGAGATCGAGAGAGAGAGAAGGGGAGAGCATGCCAGGGCCTGTAGCCACTGCAAACAAACTTCAGATGCATGCACGACGTAGTGCATCTGGCTTAACATGGGTACTGGAGAATTGAATCTGGTTCCCTCAACTTTTCAGGCAAGTGCCTTAACACTGAGCCATCATTCCAGCCCATAACCAAGAATTTCTATCCCACAATTCATGTTTATTATAAAAATAAGGAACCCAAGATGGCTATTTATGGATTCTCAAAAGCAAATGTGATTGAAGAGTTCTGGCACCACTCTGTGAATAGTATGTGGGAAATCAAACTGCAAAGGTGCACTTAAGCCATCTGGGCCCAGATAGTAGCAAAGGAATTCCAAGGCAAACTGCATACATTGATGTTACTATGACTAAAGTTTCCATCTAAAATCTCTTTTTAAATAGAATGATTTTTTTATTTTGATTGACGTATGTTATGGTTTGTATCTTAAATGTTCTCTAAAACTCGTGTTGATGTCTTACTCCCCAGATGATGATACTATTGGAAAATAGTATTAGGAGATAAAACTAGTTGAAAGAAGTTGGGAGTGTGTCCTTAAAGAAGATAGTGAGGCCCTACCCCCTTCTTTTTTTTTTTCTTTGCTTCCTAGTCTAGAATTTTTTAAGAAAATCTTATTGTTCAACAATTTTCAGTAATCCCCTTACATTCCTTCCTTCTCTTCCAATTCCTTTATCCCCCCTTCCATTTATTCCCTTTTCTTTCCAGATTATTCCTTTTCTATTTTGATTTCTTTTACTTATTTTGATTTCCTCTGTTATTTATGTCTAAATGTTGAAGGGCCCAGTATTATACAGGTCATGTACAAATAATGTCAGCCACTGTGAAGTCATGAATGCAATGACCACTTTGTGTCCAGAAGACAGAATTCTAAAGCATCCCTCCCTGTCCTTTGGCTGTTATATTATTTCTGCCACCTTTTCTGCAATGTTCTCTGAGACTTGGAAGGTGTGATAGAGATATCTTATTAAGTGCAGACTCAATACTCATTTATTCTCAGCAATTTGACAAGCTTTGAGTCTACCCAGTAGTCACTACCATCTGCCAAGAGGCTTCTCTGACCAAAAGGGAGAGCAGCACTAACCTATAGGCATAAGCATAAATATTTAGTAGGAAAATGGATAAGTATAACATATTTATTTAGCTAAACAACAGTAGTTGCTTCCTCTAGGGCCTGTGATCTTCTCAGCCATACGCTTTTGATTAGGATTTTAGTACTAGGCATGAATTCTCTCACATGGAGAGGGGGCCTCAAATCCAACCAGAGAGCTATTGATTATTCCCATAACAGTCATACTTTTATTGCACCAGTGAGTAGATCTTGCCTGGCTGCATGTAACTTGCATGGCCCAATCCTAGTTAAGACTGTTGATGACTTTCCTTTCTCATCAGCCTACATAGTACTGTCTACCACTATGACAGCTAGCCAGAAGGAAGGAGGCTTCCATATCAGTACCAGGTTGATTTCTCAGGACTCTAAAATCAAAGCATGCAATGTTTTTTAGCAATACCAACTTACCATCTAATTCTGGTGGGCAACAAAGAGCATTGCAAAAACCTGTATTGTTTTGTGGGTCTCTGGGACCTCCCTAACAACTCACTTGGAGGTATCCCACTCCTGGTACTAGAATTTTCCTATAACAGCCTATGGCTTATGGGCAAAGTATTATCCACTACCACAGGGTACTTCTGTTCAAACTTTTTTTAAAATTTTTTTTGTTTTATTTATTTATTTATTTATTTGAGAGCGACAGACAGAGTGAGAAAGAGGCAGAGAGAGACACAGAGAGAATGGGCGCGCCAGGGCCTCCAGCTACTGCAAACGAACTCCAGATGCGCGCGCCCCCTTGTGCAACTGGCTAACGTGGGTCCTGGGGAGTTGAGCCTCGAACCGGGGTCCTTAGGCTTCACAGGCAAGCACTTAACCGCTAAGCCATCTCTCCAGCCCCAAACTTTTTTTAAACTTATATATATATATTTAAATTCAGTCTTGGTGCTTATGAGATAGACTCTGAATATGTACTTCTGGATGGCCTGGAACTTGTAGCAATCCTCCTGTCTCTTCCTTCAAAGTGCTAAGATTACAGGTGTGCAACATAATGCCTGCATTACTCTTCCAATGATTTTAACTATTGGTTTTAATTTTCTGGCATAACATGGAAGATCCAGATTTATTTTAAAAATAATAAGAATTATGAAGCTATTACAATTACTCTCTAATACTCATTAGGGTTTTTTTTGAGAGAGAATCTTGCTTTATAACTCAGGTTGACCTTTAACTCTGATCTCAGTCTCCTGAGTACTGGGATTACAGGTGAACACTGCCACAACTCCTGGATTAAATTTTCTTATATTTTAATTTTTATGACTATAATTGAACATTATTTATAATCTTATAGGTCAACATTGGAGCAGCAAGTGACCAAGATAACATAGAGCCTTAGCATGTGGTGAAGATATTTCATTTTTTTCCTTATTCTTTGTTTTGTTGTTACGGTTGTTTTGCTTGGTATGGTTTGTTTTGATGGTAGGCATGAAACACGGGGCATTGCTTATGTTAATTACATATTCAACCACTGAGCTACACCCTCAGCCCAAAACATAATTGCTGAATGAATATGTGAATAAATAGATGAGCATGGCTGAGTCATGGGTAACGTTCTATAGAAAGGATACATCCTTGGGCTGAATAGATGGTTCAGTGGTTGAGGCAGTTGCCTGAAGAACCTGATGACCAGAGTTTGATTTCTCACTGCCCATATAAAGCCAGATGCAGAAAGTGGTGCATGCATCTGGAGTTCATTTGCAGCAGCAGGAGGTCCTGGCATACACATTCTCTGTCTCTCTTTGCTTGAAAATAAATAAAGAATAAATATATTTTTTAAACAGAAAGGATCCAGCCTTCTTTTCAGATACACTGTGGTCACCTTTAGGGGAAAGCTGAAGAGCCACTTTTAGGGGTGGATGCTAAGGTAAACATAGTGTCTTCCAGCATCATTTCTCAAGGGGAGCCCATATAGGTGTCATGTTATAGTGGCGGAAGGGCAGTTTTATACTTTAAGATGCCACTACAGCTTTAAGTGCAAGTTTCGTATCAGGTTTGTGTCACAGATTGAGTTCTCTGGGAAGTGAGCTATGAGTCTGAGTTAACATGCAGGATGGTTATTGATGAGATCAGAAACTGGAAGGGAAGAGAAGGAAGCAGGAATGCATTGTAGCCCCAGCAACAGCTTTTGGCTTCCCCTGAAGGGAAATCGAGAGCTAAAATGATTTTCAGAGGTGTCCAGTGCTTTATACCCTTGCCTCAATTTGCCATTTATGTGGGCCATCCACAGGGTGGTGTGATTTGGGAAAAGATGATTCTCTGTAACTGAGACTGACTCTGAAGGGGCTGACTGTTGAGGACCATCTACTCATAGCATTTCTATGAGAGAAGCAACAAGTCCTTCCTTGTAGGGAAATCTGGAAGATTTATTATCATATTCAAATTGATCTATAATATGTACCCATGTCCTTTCCTTCTGCCATCGTTGCCTTCCCTTTCTGTTCCAGCAGCACTAGATGGATGGTCATCTCCATCCTTTGCCTCTCTTCCCAGAGTGTATTTCCCTTCCTTTGATGAACTAAATTTCACATTACTGAAGTTGAAATAAATATCTGGACATCCTATCCACTAAGGTGTTTCTCTTGAAACCTCAATGTAAGGGAAGACTCTCAGAGTTTCAGTGCAGTTCAGTGGGAGAATACATGCTTAGCATGTGTCTATGGCTTGGGGTTTAATCCCCAGCACCAAAAATGTTGTTATCCACAGTGCTTTCAAAATAGCCTGTTGTGCATTTACAAAATATCTTTCTGTACTACTCTGTAATTTATAACTGTCTATCATCCCAGACTGGGAGCTCCTTCAGGGTCCAGCATCTGATTGTGTGTGACTCAAACTTGGTATTCAATTCATGCTCACCAAATGAATGACTGCATGGAAAAATGATGGAGTGCATAAATAGCAGTGGTATGTGAGTTTGTCCTCCCCTTAGCTAAGAACTTATTGAATTGATGAGTCATAACATCGTGTACATTTATTCACTTTTAAATTTGTAATAAATAAGTCTCTTAAGCTCCCTGACTCCTCTTCATTGAGATGGCTGTCTAGTCAAATGAACAAAATAAGTGCTAGTTTTCTGGGCTGCTATTAGCAATCAATAGGTTGGAACATTTTGGTGAGTCATAAACTATTCTTGAGGTGTCACAAGATCCTTGGTTTCCTCATTCTCTGGGACCAATTTCTTGCTGATAAGCTGGGGTGAGTGCTAACTGTCATAGAAAGAGAAGGTAGGACACCACATGCAAATATGAAAGTTCTTAGAGGTCAGGCAATTGGGTGGGGAGCTGCAGAGTTGGGTCAGTATACAACTGGAATCAGGAAGCTGCACACCTTGTTTTGTCCCTGCGCCTGCTTTGAACTTAGGGATTTCAAATAACTGAAAATGACATTGCAACAGACGTTTCCTAGGCTAAAATCAACTATGATTGTTGTGCCAAGGTGAGCTGAGGTGTAAGATGAAGCAGTGTGAGTTGGGGATGTGAACCACTCATGGAGGCTTTAGCTAGGTAAAAGAGAAAATTGGTTCTGAATATGATGTGAGAGATTTCCCCTCTCACCCAATATGCCATGCTCATGCTAGCTGCATGCTTTACAACTCAATGCTGACACTATCTACCAAGATGAGAGCCAGTTCCACTAGACAGTTTCCACTTCAGATACCAGTTGCATCTCTGACTTTCAGAACTTATGGTCTACTGGCTATAAATCAGGGTCCCAACAACCTCTTATTTGGCTTTGATTAATTTTTGGTTTGTGTTTCTACCATTTAGTAATGCCCACAATACAAATGAGTATAGTCATGATTGCTTGGTGTTTTCTGGTGGTAACTTTTTGGTGCTGGATTGCGGATAATTTGATTGTATTTGTTCAGCCATATCATTCTGTAACTTATGGTTTGGCTGGAAAGGAATTGTTTTCCTTTAAGATGTTGTTAGTGACACTTTCTGGACCAGGCTTGCATTGTGGAAATTCCCTGATACAGTTCTGTTTCATTTTTGGTCTTTTTTTATTAGTTATGTACAGTGTGTATACAGCCATATTGGTACCATTGTTAGCCCCCTCCCTGTCCTCCCCGGTCCATAGGGACCCTCCCTGTTGGGGAATGTAGGTCATGAATTTTGTGGGGTTAGTCATCAGTTATGGGTAAGAGCAATGTCTCTGTGCACAATGTCCCAACATGTGGCTCTAACAATCTTTCCTCCCCCTCTTCCACAAACTTCCCTGAGCCATGTTGGGTTCATTTTAGGTCTACTTCAGTGATAAGGTCTTGGGAACCTGTGTGTCTCTGGATATCTGGTTTGGTAGGAGTTGAGTATTCTCTGTGTCTATCTCCTGCACCCTTGTGCTGGTACCAGGTTCACCAAGAAGACAGCACTATTGCTCATTTCCCCAATTACCCTTTATTTCAGCTAGGGCCCTGGTGAGATGCAATGGGCTGATTCTCTTCTCAGGATCTGTGTCCATCTGAAAAAGAGAAGCAAATTCTGCAACACAGAGTGAAGTCAGCACCAGATAAATGGGATAACCATTATTATTTTAGAGAGAATTTAGTAAGTGTAGGCCCTCTTATAGCCCACGATCTACTACTGAAGACACCATATGCTATTGATACAGAACATGGAGTGACCTAGCTAGAATCTGGAAGAGAGTCAGGCCCCAGACAGTTAGCTCATCTAGCGCCAGAAGGTATTATATGAGAAACTGGGGGGAAAGTGGCCAACATCTGTCTGAGCAACTCAAGGTCTAAGCTACTCAGCATCAAATAACATGATGCTCACACAAGTGCAATAGTGGCACACAGCCATGGTGCGTAACCAACTGCTCTTAATTTGGCTAATGGATATGCTCAGTGAAATGGAACCCATAGCTGGTTCTGGGAAACAAGTCAGAACCATATTACTGTTTGGTCTCTTAATCATGCCCTTTTCTCACCCTCTACTTAAAGTCCAAGAGAAGGAATTCAGAAAATGAACAGAAGTAAAGAGAAATATTTTATAGCATGCTAGAAAGTGATAAGGACTATGGGGAAAATGTCAAACATAGAATAGGGAATGTTAGGGTGTGTTACAATTTAAATAAATGTTTTGAAGCTGGGTGTGGTGGCGCACGCCTTTAGTCCCAGCACTCAGGAGGCAGAGGTAGGAGGATCACCGTGAGTTCGAGGCCACCCTGAGACTCCATAGTGAATTCCAGGTCAGCCTGGGCTAGAGTGAGACCCTACCTTGAAAAACCAATAATAATAATAATAAATAAATAAATAAATAAATAAATGTTTTGAGACTGTCTTGGCAGCACTTTATCAGAAACATAGACATGTTTATGTCTTTCCGCCATGTTAGAATTTGTTGTATGGCAAGAAATTTGCAAGGTACGTCAGGTTCATTGTCACCAATTTGCCAAATTGTCCTGATTTCCTTGATAGCAAGGCTGGGGCAAACACAGGCTTTTTAAAATTCCAATCTTAATTACTAATATTAACTTTCAGATCACACAGTAAATACTACCTATACATACATACATATATAAATATATATGTATATATATGTATATGGTGTGAGTGTTATTGAATAGTTATAAAGGGTTACAGGTTACAGAGACTATAACAAAGTTCAAGAGTTTCAAAGAGGCCTGACAAGTAGAATGTGGGAGGCTGGGAAGCTGGTAGGGATGCATACATAGTCTGCAGCAATAACGCTGGAGATGTTGCTGCTGCTGCTGCTGCCATAGACTCAGGCTGCAGGGCTAGTGTTGAGCCTCAGGGTCATGAGCTATGTGAGTAAGCTGTGAGACTGTAGAGGCTGTAGAGGCAAAGGGCAAGACCAGATCTGTGCAAGTGGATGGACAAATGTGTAGCTATGTGGACAACAATTCAAGCATACCACATCAATAGCAGGGACCAAGATGACCTGAAGCCTCTGGGATACTTAGTAGTTCTCTGTATGTTGTGTCCTTGATGTAGGCACTGAATAGTCAGATGAAAGGTCTGCAGGGCCATTATCATCACAGTGTTAGGTGTCCTCCTCTTTATGAAGGCCATGTGAGGGCTTCATAAAGTTATACCATTCCTCAGCATGGTATGTCTGATAAGTTCTCAGGTCTGCCTTTCCAAATATAATTATAATATGCACATGTTTTACTGCACTCTAAATTTATTTTGATAAATTTACAAGGTGTCATCCTTTCTACTTTTAGGAAGTTATTTATCAACGTTTTGTAGGTGGTGCTGGACAGATAGTGTTGTTTATGTGTCTACCAGTGTGCATGATTATCCTCTATCCTCAAAATGAAGTAAACCTTGTTTGTAAAATGGAGTCTCTCAGGGTAAGGCATAGTCTGAAAAACCAGTTTCACATAACATGGAGTAACTTAGCACAGGGCACAGCCTGATCTCAACAAAAACATTTACCAGGAAGATGCCATCTGAACAGAGACCAGAAGGGAGTGCCCAATGCTATAGGTAACTGACAGAAGAGCACTGACATTGGAGAGAACAGCAAATGCAAAGGTGATACTCATGTGCTTGGCACGTTGAGGAATGTGCATAGATATGAGTGAACAAAGATGAAGATTGTAGTGTAACCAGAATTTCAGGACAGAAGCTTGAGCTCTTTTACAACTGGCTAGGTTTTGCCACCTCTTCTAATATGCCAAGTAATGACACAAATATTTGTGATGAGAAAGGAGATTTAATCATTACATTGGAATAAAGGAGTTCAGTGGTCCTGAGTTCATCTTTGTGGTACTGATAGGAACTCTAGGTTTAAATAAACAAAGAAAGCACACTGTAGTGGTGCACAACTTAATTCCTAATACTCCAGAAATAGAGGCAAGAGGATTGCCACAAGTTCAAGGCCAGCTTGGCATACATATGTATGTAGGCCAGCCAGGGATTCATAGCAAGACCCTGCCTTAAAAACCAAAACCCAAAATTAAAACTAACAAATAAAAAACCCTACATTTAAACTGGCAAAAATTGGAGACATGATCAAGAAGTATTTATAATTAAGCAGCCCTGATCTATGTGCATTCTTGTCCATCATTGTCTCACCAATATCTTGGAAGATCATTCTATAAATTATTTATCTTTCGATTGTTGTCATTATCTAAAGGGACCAATCTGGTTCCTACAAGATGATCTGCTCCAGAGTTTAGCTGATTCATCACAGATAATTGTTCTTATCTTGCTGCTCCTAGAATCTCGGATGACTGCAGGCTTAGGGAAATGACTGTGCCTTTAACCTTGCAGAAGGATGAGATGGGTTGGGTAGACATATACTGCTTGAGTGATAAACTTGCCTATGCAGAGTCAAGCAGGAGCCTGATCCAAAGAAAAGGAGACAGACCCATAATGAAGGCATAGATGTTAGGCTTTCATCCTGCTGTTACTTTGTGAGCGCAAGTGAGGATTCAATGTATATTTTTTAATATCAGAAGTTACTTTTAAGTGCCTGTGGTAGAGAGGCAAGGTACAAATAGGGAGATAAGTTAGGTATTTCCTGAGTAAAATAATCTGAGTGAAACTGGATGATGACTTAGGCCAGACTGGGCCACAGAGGTATGTGTCTGTATGTGTGTGTGTGTGTGGTGGGGGGGGCTGGCAGTGAAGGCTAGTAGATCATGTGAAACATAAGATCACAAAACAAAGAGAAAGTGTGAATAGTAGCAAGAGAAAACAACTCATTATATACAAAGGCAATCACATCAGAATTACCTCAGATTTCTCAGTGGAAACCCTGAGAAGGACCTGGAATGGAGCCCTTCAAAGTCTAAATAAATTATGGCTTCCAACACATATTACTCTACCCAGAAAAAATATCCCTCATAATAGATGGTGAAGGGAAAACTTTCCATGAAGAAAGTCAGCTGTATGATTAAATGAACACAAAGCAAAACCTACAGAGAATATTTATGGGAATACTCAAACAGAACAGTAAACAACCAATCTCAAGAGCCTGCAAGATCACAATAACCAAAACTAGAGCAGGCTGGAAAGATACAAAGCTAAAGAAAGTACCAAGGGTTGGAGAGATGGCTTAATGGTGAACAAGCATGCCTACAAAGCCTAAGGACCCAAGTACCCACATAAGCCAGATACACATGGTGGCACATGCATCTGGAGTACAGTGGCTGGAGGCCCTGGTATTCCCATTCTCTCTGTCTCAGTATGTTCCTCTCCCTTTCCCTCTCAAATAAAAAATAAAATATTAAAGAAAAAAGAAAGCACCAAACCTCATAAAGCCCCCAGCATGGGAGGGATTAAACCAAACCTCACAGTCATAACTTTAAATATTAATGTTCTTAACTCACCCATCAGAAGACACAAGTAAACAGAGTGGATCAGAAAAATGAACCCTTCTTTCTCCTATCTTCAAGAAACCCACCTCACCACTAAACACAGACACCTCCCCAGGGTAAAAGGATGGAAAATGATATTATAAGAAAATGGAAATAAGAAACAAGTAGGTATTCCTGTATTAATATCTAATAAAATGAACTTCAAACCAACAATAATCAAAAAGGAAAAGAAGGCAATTTCTTACTCGTCCAAAGGAATGATCCAACAAGAGGATATCATAATCATAAATCTATATGCAACAAACACAGGTGCACCACAGTTCATAAAACAAAACCTACTTGACAACAAAACATCAATAAACACACACACCTTCATAGTTGGGGACTTCAAAACTCCACTATTATCAATTGACAAATCATCCAAACAGAAAATCAACAGCAAAATAATAGAGCTTAACAACAACATAGATCAACTAGACCTAATACACATCTACTGAACATTCCACTCCAATTCTACAGAATACATATTCTTCTCAGCAGCCCATGGAACCTTTTCCAAAGTAGATCATATATTAGGTCATAGAGGATGCCTCCATAAATTCATGATTATTGATGTAATTTCTTTCAGCATATCAGATCACACTACCTTAATGCTAAAAATTAAGAAGAGACACAGCAGAAATTCTACCAGCTCCTGGAAACTGAACAACACACTTTTAAAAAATAAATGGGTTGGCCGGGTGTGGTGGCACACGCCTTTAATCCCAGCACTCGGGAGGCAGAGGTAGGAGGATTGCCATGAGTTCGAGGCCACCCTGAGACTCCATAGTGAATTCCAGGTCAGCCTGGGCTAGAGTGAGACCCTACCTTGAAAAAAACAAAAATAAAATAAAATAAAATAAAATAAAATAAAATAAAATAAAATAAAATATAAAAGGGTTGGCCAGGCGTGGTGGCGCAGGCCTTTAATCCCAGCACTCGGGAGGCAGAGGTAGGAGGATTACCATGAGTTCGAGGCCACCCTGAGACTACATAGTGAATTCCAGGTCAGCCTGGGCGAGAGTGAATCCCTACCTCAAATAAACAATAAATAAATAAATAAATAAATGGGTTGTGAAAGAAACCAAAAAGGAAATTGTAAAACCTCTAGAACTGAATGATAATGAAATCACAGCATACCAAATCTTATAGGACACAATGAAAGCTGCAGTAAGGAGAAAATTCACAGCAATGAATGCCTTTGTAACAAAGACAGAGAGATCTCAAATAATCTAATCATCTATCAAAAGTCAGTGGACAAACAGAGCTTCAGACAGAAAGAAATAATTAAGATGACAGCAGAAATCAATGAATTGGAAACCAAAATAAAATCAAGAAAATCAATGAACTGAAGAGCTGGTCATTTGAAAAAAAAATCAACAAGATTGATAAAACCCTGACAAATTTGATGAAATAAAAAGAGAAGTCTCAAATTAACAAAATTAGAAATAAAAATTGTGCAGTCACAAAAGACATCAATGAAATTGGAAGGATCAACAGGATACATACTTCCAAAACCTTTAATCCATGAAATTGGATAGCCTAAAAGAAGTGGATGAATTCCTATATATATGCCACTTAGCAAAACTAAATTCAGAGGGGATTAATCTCCTAAACAAACCTATCACAATCATCAAGATTAAAAAGGTAATCAAAAACCTCACCAAAATGAAAAGTCCAGGTCTGGATGGCTTCTAAGCCAAATTCTACAAAACCTTCATTGAAGAACTGAAATCACTTTTTCTTTCTTATTTATTTTTTGTTTATTTTTAGTTATTTGAGAGTGACAGAGAGAGAAAGAGGCAAACAGATAGAGAGAGCATGGGCATGCCAGGGCCTCCAGCTACTGCAAATTAACTCCAGATGCGAGCGCCACCTTGTGCATCTGGCTTACGTGGGTCCTGGGGAATAGAGCCTCTAACAGAGGTCCTTAGGCTTCACAGGCAAGTGCCTAACTGTTAAGCCATCTCTCCAGCTCCTGAAACCAATTTTTCTAAAACTGTTTCGCATAACCAGAGAACAGAGAAATGCTCCCCAACTCCTGTTATGAAGCTAGCATTACCCTTATACCAAAACCAGACAGAGATATAACAAGAAAAGAAAATTATAGGCCTATACCCCTGATGAACTTAGACGCAAAGATCCGGAACAAAATCCTCACAAACGAATTAAACAACACATTAAAATCATTATCCATTTTGATTAACTAGGCTTCTTCCCAAGAATGAAGGGATGATTTGACATACAGAAATTATTTAACATAATTCACCACATGAATAAAAGTTTTTTTCTTTTTTAATATTTTATTTTTAATTTTAATTTTTTTTCTTTTTTATTAATTAGTTTTGTATTCAGCAAATACAATCAGTTTGGTACCATTATTAGGCTCATCCGTGACCTACCCCCTCCCCTTGGCCCCTCCTTGTTGAGGTCTATGGGTCATGAATTAAGGAGTTAGATAGAGAGAGAGAGAGGGAGAGGGAGGGAGGGAAGATGTAGAAGATTAAGGTTAGTCTTGATCCTACCCTCTCCAGTGTCTTGTGGTTCAGGTGTTCCCTGTGAGGGCCTGGTGAAGGTTCAGCCATTTGGTCTGAAGACTGTGGGGACCTTTGAAATTGAACTGAGTACAATTTACAATGTGTGATGGTTATAAATCTACTGGCGGCCAGGGGCGGAATGTGGTGGTTTGAATAGATGGCCCCCAATATATTTCAGTTGTTTATTTGTTTGTAGTTTGCATCTTTAGCCACCTGGCTGGAGGCAGTGTCACTGGGTGGATCTTAAGGTGTGGTGGTGGGTTTCAGATTTCAATCTAAAGATATGCAAAGTATGCCTAGCAGGAGTTCCTGAAGTGTGCTGTGGGTTTTGACCTTTAGTCTTCTCTCTCTCTCTGCTTGCTTCTTCTGCCATTATGGAATTTCCCCTGGATCTGTAAGCTTCAATAAATCCCTTCCTCCATAGCTGTGCCTGGTCTGAAAGTTCGTCTCAGTGAACCTGAATCTGTCTGCTACAGTCATACAGCCTTCATGTGATGCTGGATGATTTCCTGCACTTCTACCTGCTTCTTGATCTTTTCCAGACCCTCTAACATTCCCTCACTGTATCTATTCTTAGTGGTTACTGCATATGGCTCTTTGTTAAAAGGGTAAAGTTGTTCATTCTTGTCACAGAGAAAATAGTGGGAAGGGGCCCAGCCTTTCAGCTCCCTCAGCCTCACATACCACCCACTTAGTAGCTTTTCTAGGACTGGGGAAGTTGAACTCTGTTCTGGATCTCCTCGTCAGACCTACATGTCACAAAGGATGCAGCTACCCTTTCCATTCCATCTTGTGGGACATGGGGTAATGGTGCCCAAAGGTGATGAGATAGGTGAGCATCTCCTAGATTCCTTCTTTTAAAATATTTATTTATTTGAGAGAAATAGAGAGAGAATGGGCATGCCAAGGCCTCCAGCCACTTCAAACAAACTCCAGATGCATGTGCCACCTTGTGCATCTGGCTTACGTGGGTCCTGGATACCAGGATCCTTTGGCTTTGCAGGCAAATGCCTTAACCACTAAGCCATCTCTCCAGCTCCCTAGAGTCTGTCTTGAGATTTGCAGAGGCTGTGAAAGAGTGAAATTTGAATCCCCCAGGTGCCAGCTTATGAGTTTTAGTAGGTGTCTCATGTTCATCAAAGCCAGAAGTCACTGAAAAAAGCAAAGTTGATATTCACCTTCTCTCGATTTCAGCAATTTGGCAAGGTTCAGGAACCACTTGTGCAGAACCAATGGCTTAGCCTGGGCATGGGTCAGTCCAGCCTTTGAAGTGCTGTGGATGTCTGTGTCAGAGTTAGAGTTGGTAGTGCTTTAGGTTGCCACTGGTTTTGGATAAGGAAGTGTAATGGGTGCTGTGCATAGTGATGGACAAGGACAAAGAGGCCAAGGACTAATGCTTCCCAGTGCTGGTGGGAGTTCTTTGCCTTGAGTAATGATGACTTGGGGGAGGCTGATTCCAGAGTTGTGGAGAGGGACAGCAATAAGTCCCTGGGGGTTGCTGTATGTGGTAGGGCCTCTGGCCACCAGGCTTGCCCTCTGCATATGGCCTGAAGTCGATCATTCTCATAGCTCCTCTCTTTCAGGGCTGTATCCCAGGAAGACCACTTCACCTCAAAATGGTATGATGCAGGGAGGAGGCAGGTGAGGTCCTGTGGGAATGGGCAGGCCTCTGGTCCCTCAAGCCTTAATCCTTCTTACACTCTTTACTCAGGCCCAGATCTGGCTCTGAGTCAAGGCCACTAGCCGTGATTGCATAATTGGATTCCTCCTGCTTGACTGTCAATGGGGGTCCTGTCTATCGCGGGCACTTGCAGGACTCTTTCCAGCCTCTTTGGGCTTACTGAAGGGCAACAGTGAGGAGACCTTTGTTTGCCACCATGTTGGCTCTGTTCGTAGCATGGCTGAATTTGAACTTCTTGCACTCATTGGTGCGTGATGCAGAGGTGCAGCCTTTCTCATCGATCTGCGTGACACCTGTTGCCTGAGATCTTACTAATGACTTCTGCCTTCTGTTCACTCCCAAAGCTAATGCTGACCAAAATACGCAACTGCTACAATTTAGCTTCAAAGGAAGGAGCTCAGATGGCCTCAGCAATTACAACTTCAGGTTGTAGTCTCTGTACAATGGGGGTCTTGGCCTTAGGTTTGAGTGTTGATTTGATATATGTGGTGTGTGTGTGTGTCTGTGGGGGGGGGATGGGGGGTGAGTTACCCTTCTGTAAGGTCACCAGCTTTTGTTGGTAGAAACTGAACTCTTGACTATTCCTGTTGACTGGATGCTATTGAGGGTCCTTCTGCAATTCTGGCACTACAGATAGGCTTGGTACTTCTATTACACTTCCTTATATTTTGAAGTATTGATGTCAGATTCATCTGAAGTGCCATTCTGGGCCCCTAGGAGAGTAGAAAGACTCAGCCTCACTCCTCAGAGAACATAAGAAACTATCCCCCAGCCTAAATACCTACCTTCCAGTTCTCCTTCTTCTTAGAGTTAAACACTAATACATGCTCTGCCAGTATCATGAGCTCACCGTAGGTGACAGCACTGATTTCTTCTTCAAATTGCCACAGTCCCTGAAAAAGAGCCAGCAACAGACAGGCATAGTTAGTGCCTGGTGGTAATGCAGGACTGTGGGATGCCATTTCTGGGACATCCACAGGCAGGATGCAATAGGTCCCTGGTATAGGCACCACTTCTTATATAATGTTCTGTGTGGCACAGGTTAGTGGTATGGGGGTGGGCATGATGCCTGCCTCCTTAGCTTGTTTTCCCATTGTAAGCCCTGCAAGAATCAGTGCAAGCTCCCCCTTTTCTCCTTCTCTTTCTCTAGCTTTCTCTCTCTCTCTCTCTCTCTCTCTCTCTCTCTCTCTGTGTGTGTGTGTGTGTGTGTGTGAATGCATGCATATGCACATGTGCATGTGTGTGTGTTGCTGGGGATGAAACCCAGGGCCATTCTAGACCAGGCTCTACCACTTGGTTACACTGCCAGCTTTGATTTTCTGAGAGGAGTTCTCACTATGCAGTTTAGTCTGGCTTCTACTTCTTGATCCTTCTGCCTATGCCTCCTAAGTGCCAGGATTATATGTTTGGACCATCCCACCTCCAACAATCAGTGGGAGCTATCAATTAGTTTCTAGGTTTCTGAAGAAGTTGGTTTTCCAACTTTCATAGTGTTATTTTTATTGCTTTGAGAAAAAGACAAACTTTAGCAGTTTCTTAACCATTTTCAATTACTTCCTCCTTGTGTGTGGAATTTTGTCTACAAATATTTTTTTTCTGTATGGTTGATTTGATCATACTATGTTCTTTGTTTGTTTTTGTTTTAGTTTGTTTTGTTTCATTTTATGAGGTAGGGCTTCACTCTAGGTTGACCTGGCATTCACTCTGTATTCTCAGGGTGGCCTTGAAATCAGGGCGATCCTCCTACCTCTGCCTCCCGAGTGCTGGGATTAAAGGAGTGCGCCAACATGCCCAGCCATACTATGTTCTTATCTAGCTTGTTAGTATATTGATTTTCACGTACAGATCCAAGCTTGCATCTCTGGCATAATTCCTACTTTCTTCATGATGTGGAATTCTTTCTATATATTGCTCAATTCTATTTACTAATATATTATTTAATCCTTTTGTGCCCATAACTATGAGGGTTATTAGTAATTTATTTCTTCCTCTTTTTATGGTTTTGGTTTTCTTATATCTGGTAGTATCAGTCTCATGGAATTAGTCAGGAAAGTCAGGCCTGGTGGCACAGAGGAAGACAGAAAGTTCAAGGCCTGCCTGGGCTACACAGTGAGCTTAAGTCCAGCCTGGAAAATTTAGTGAGACTGTATCTCACAATAAAATGTGAACAGCGAGGGCTGGGGAAATTGCTCAGTGTTTAAGGCTCTAGCCTGCAAAGCATAAGGACTCAGTTTCAATTCTCCAATACCCACATAAAGCCAGATGCACAAAGTGGTGCATGTATCTGGAGTTCATTTGCAGTGACACTATGAATCTGGTGCACCCATTGTCTCTAAGTGTGTGTGTCTCTCTCTTTGTCTTTCCTGCTTGAAATAAATGAATACATAGATAAATAAAGTAAACATAGGGCTGGAGATGTAGTTATGTATAGAGTGCTTGTGTATCATACACACAGCCTTGGGTTCAATCCCTAGTCCCACAACAATAATCAAAAAATAGGTGGGTCCTGTTCTATATTTTGAAATATTTTAAGGTCTTGGTATTAATGCTTTTTAGATGTTTAATAAAATTCTACTGAGATTCATGTTTGATAGAATTCCTATGGGCCTATAAATTACTTGCTTGGGCTTTTTAAGGTTACCAACTCAATTTATGTAATAGAGGATTATCCTATTATATGGTTTATATTGGGTAAATTGCAATGCTTTTAAAGAAATTGGTCTGTTTCATCCAACTTATCAAATTTATGTGTGTAGAGTTTTTCATAATATTCTCTTATATCTTTTAAATGTCTTAAGTCTTTGGTGATACCCTATTTACTTTCTGGTATTAGTAACTGATACCTTCCCCTTTTAATTCTTTGTCTATGCTAGAGCTTTGTTGATTCATTGCTTTTATCAAAGAACAGCTTTATACTTATTGATTTTGTTTTCAATTTCATTGATTTCACTGCTTTCATTTATATTGTCTTCTCTTTGCCCTTTTTGGATTTATCTTACTTTTATTATTTAATTTTTGATACAGAGTCTTGTTATATAGTCCACATTGGCCTCAAACTTATGGTCCTCCTGCCTTAGCCTCTATGATAACAGAGATTATAGGCATGCTCTAAATACCATGCCTTGTTTCTTTGACTTTTTAATTTTATTTTATTTGGTCCTGGGTATTGAAACCAGGAACTCAAAAATGCTAGGGTAGTGCTGTACCACTAAGCCATACCTCTAGCCCATATATAATTTTTAAAGGGGTTAGGTGGCTGTTTTGTGACTTTTTGTTTTGTTGTTGTTGTTTGATTTTTCAAGGTAGGGTCTTTTTCTAGCTCAGGCTGACTTGGAATTCACTATGTAGTCTCAGAGTGGCCTCGAACTTGCAGTGATTCTCCTACCTCTGCCTACCAAATGCTGGGATTAAGGCATGCACCACCATGCATGGCTCTAGACTTCTCTTTTTTAAAGTAAACATTTAATTATAATATAAATGTTTCTGTCTTAGCACTACCTTAGCCTGTCACAAATTTTGATATGCTGTATTGTTTTTTCATTCAATTAAATGTACTAACTTTATCTAAGACTTTATCCTCGACTCCTATGCTATTTAGAAGTGTGGTCTTTGTTTTTAAGGGCTTGTAATAGCAGATGTGGCAAAACTTTCATCTCAGTATTAATGGAAAGAAAACGGAGGCAAAGACATGGCAAGCTTTTCAGGGAAAAGTTTTAAATGAAAGCCATCATGATGACACATGCCTATAATCACGGAGATCAGGAGGCTTCAGCCAGGAAGACAGAGAGTTCAGGGTCTGCCTGGTCTATAAAGTGAGACCCATTCTCAAGAAAAGGGAGGGAGAGCTTTAGGAGGAAAAATGGTCTAGGACACAATGTTTTTGTTTTTGTGTTATCTTTCTCTTTTCTCTTTCTACTTTTTTGAAACAGGGTCTCACTATGTAGCTAAGACTGGTCTTGAATTTGACATCCTCCTGCCTCAGCTTCCCAAGTACTAGGGCTACAAATATGCACTGCTGTGCACAGCCTTCAGCAAGGCCCCATCTCCTAAACTGACACCAACTGGGGACCAACGCTTCAAAACACATGGATCAATTGAGGGAGATTTCATTCAAATTCTACATTCCATCCTTGCCCCCCAATGGACTCATGACCATCTCACGATGAAAAAAACTGCATTCAGTCCAACTTCAAAAGTCCCCAAACTCTTTCTCAGTCTTGGCATTGTTTGAAAGTCCTAAATCTCATGACAGTGTTTAAATTGTGAGTCTGTAAAATGAAAACACAATTTAAATACTTTCAGCACATAAGGCACATTCCAACTGCAGAAAGAAGGCATAACAAAGAATGACTGAAGCAATGCAGTATCAAAAACCAGTATGAAAAACATCAAATATTGCAACTTCATGTCTGGCATCTAGGTTCTGCAATGAAATCTCAGGTCTCCAAATTTCACCCCTCCAGCCCTTCTGCTTGCTTTCTGGACAGATTTACCTGAGTCTGAGCAGGCAGCTTTCCTTGGTAATGGTCACATAGTCCTGGAATCTCCAAAATTCTGGGGTTTCCACTGCAAATCACTGTTCACCTTCATGCATCCGTGCTATGCCCTTCATAGCCTTTACTTAGGGACTATAACCCTTCTCCACATCACTAAGGGGCCATTTCAAAACAAAGCACATTGCAAACTTAATGACCTTCTTTTCCTAATTTGCCATCCTTCCAAAACCAGTACCATGTGGGCTACCAAATTAGTTAATCTGGAGAGAATAAGGTCTACTTTGAAGAGCAGGAGAATTCTTGCATCATTTTTTTAGTTCAGGTTTCCCTCCTTTCAAAAGAGTAATCATTTCTTCTGCTGTCGTAATGCAGAAAAACTGGCCCGATCTCAATGGTGGTAATCTCCCAAACAATTTCAGCTGAATTGAGCTGCATTCTCTGATCCAAAATATTTGTTTTTTTCTCTGACAACTTTACATCTTTCATATACCTCTGCTCTGTATTTTCTCTCTGCCAAACCTACAAGTCCATTACCTATAAATTCAGCTTTGTTCAAGTGCTCATGATATGGAAAGAACATAGCGTTTCACACAAACTGCTTCTGGTGAATTTCCAACCAAGTTCTTTTTCTACTCATAAGATGAACAACACTGTCTATACTTCTTTCTGTACTTAAGTCATTCAAATTCTAACTAGAATGGTCCATCAAGCTCTGTTTACAACACTGCAAGGCATCTCTTGGTCCATTTTTAACTTTCTTCCATATTTTTCCTAAAAATCAATTCCAAAAGATGAAAAACACCCAGTCAGTCTTATCAGAGTAATAGCCTCACCTTTGGTACCAATTTTCTGTTGCAGTTAGCTTCTCATTGCTAGGACAAAATGCCCAACCAAAAGGAGTTTATGGGGGAAAGGGTTTATCTTAGCTTACAGTCTCAAGGGAAAGTTTTTTATTGCAGGGAAAGGATGGTTGAGCAGAAGCTTGGCAAAACATCTTGCCATAGTATATGGGAGACAACAGCAGAGTGAGCTGAGCTCTGGCAAGGGGGGAGCTGGGATATGGACATACAAAACCTTCTCCCAGCAACACACCTCCTCTCCAGCAAGGCTCCACCTCCCAAACTACCACCAGTTGTGGACCAAGCATTCAAAACAAATAGGGATATGGGAGACATATAATTCAAATCAACACAGTGTCTTAGTTTCTTTGAGTTACTATAACAAAATGCCATAGAGTGAGTGGCTTAAAAAGAATAGAAATTTCTTTCTATTTGTGCATGTGTTTATAGTATGTGTGGTATGGTGTGTGTTTTTGCATGTGTGTGCATGTGTGTGTGTGTGTGTGTGTGTGTGTGTGTGTGTAGTATGTGTGAGTATAGTATGTGTGGTCTATGTGTAGGCCAAAAGAGAATGTTGGGTATTTTCCACATCCACATATACTTTCCTATCTCTCTTCTACATATTTTCCTTGAGAGAGAGTCTCTCACTGAACCTGGAGCTGCTGATTTTGGTCTGACTTGACAATAAGTGAGCCCCAGCAATTTTCAAGGCTCCGCAACCCACAGGATGGGATTTGTAGGTGAAAATGGGTGCTGCATGATTGAACTCAGGGTGATTCAGGCCCTCTCATGCCCTCATGCCTACATGGCAAGAGCTCTTATGCTGAGCCATCTTTCCTGAGCCCCTCAGAATTTATTTCTAAAAGTTCTGTATGCTGGGTAGTCTAAGACATAAAGTACCAACAGATTTTGTAACTGATGAAAGCCTGTTTCCTAATTCATACATGACATGATGACTACTTATATCACATGGTGGAAAAGATGACGTTCCTTTCTCTCTGTCGGGAGCTGCAGCTGCTCTTTGACTTCGGGAGCTGCAGGTGGTCTCTAATCTCTTAACACAAAGGCCTTATCGGTAAGGCTCCTGATACAATGGCATATTCAACATACAGCCTATGTGAGGTGGGCACAAGACATAGAGGCATTACCATATGGCCCTGGTGAAGCTGACCTTAGGCACGTAAGCATTGTTGAGAAAGTTTTCTCTTCTGTATATAAGCTTGTGTCCCCCTGAATAAACCTGAGCCTTGATCAGAACTTGTCTTGGCTCCATTCCTTGTGTTCTTGTCTCAGATTCATTCCCACTCCCTCCTTTGAGGTCTGTTTCTACTCTCCTGCCACAGACTGGCACACTCTCTCTCTCCCTCTTTTAAAGTAACGTCTCATCTAGCCCAGGCTGACTTGGAATTCGCTATGAACTCTCAGGGTTGCCTTGAACTCATGGAAATCCTCCTACCTCTGCTTCCCAAGTGCTGGGACTAAAGGTGTGCACCACCACACCCAGTTTCCTTTGGCTCTCTTTTATACTGGCAATAGGCATACCAAAGGACTCCATGCTAATGAGTTAATTACTTTCCAAATGCCCTAACCTCTAATGCCATCAATTTGAGTATTAACATTTTAACATGAATGGGGAGATGGATGCTGACATTCAGACCATAATATTTCTTAAAGTTGGAATGTTTTCTTTATTGTTACTTGATATTTTAAAAAGTAAATAAAGAAAAGAATTATTATATCTTCCCATACTGTGATAGATAGGCTAAAAATGATCTGTTCTGCTTTTATATTTGGTAGATAATTTACTGGGTTGACAGGGAATGCTTTATTTTATTAATTAGTTTTGTAGTCAGCGAATACAGTCAATTTGGTACCATTATTAGGCTCACCCATTACCTACCCCCTCCCCTTGGCCCCTCCTTGTTGAGGTATACGGGTCATGCATTCTGGAGTTAGCCCACAGTTATGGGTAGGATAAATGTCTGCATATCATGACCCAACATGTGGCTCTGACATTCTTTCTACCCCCTCTTCCACAAAATTTCCCTGAGCCATGTTGAGTTCATTTTTGGCCTGCTTCAGTGATGAGGTGTTGGGGGCCTCTGGGTCTCTGGATCTCTGATTTGGTAGGAGTTGATTTTTCTCTGCGTTGATCTCCTTCATCCTTGTGCTAGTACCCGGTTCACCAAGAAAACAGCACCCTTGCTTGTTTCGCCAATTGTTCTTAGTTTCAGCCGGGGCCTTTTTGAGGTATGATGGGGTGGCTCTCTCCTTAGGATCTACATCTATCTGAAAAAGAGAAGCAGATTCTCCAACGTAGAGTAAGTTAGCACCAGGACAAATGAGATAAACCCTTTTCTTTATAGAGAATTTAATAGGTGTAGGCCCTCTTGTAGCCCACGATTGGTGATAGCTTGATAATGGAGAGTGAGCTTATGTTTGGATATGGTTCTGACTTGTTTCCCAGCTCCAGTTATGGGTCCCATACCACTGAGGGGATCAGTTAGCCGAATCAAGAGCAGTTGGTTTCCCAATATGGCTGTGCGCCACTATTGCACTTGTGTGAGCATCACGACAGGTTATTTGCTGTTAAGTAGGTCAGACCATGAGTTTCTTGGACAGATATTGGTCATTTTCCCCCAGTCACCCAGGTAGCACCTTCTGGCACTAGACGCGCTGACTGTCTGGGGACTGACTCTCTTCCAGATTCCAGCCATGCCATTCCATTTTATGTGTCAACCGCATAAGGTGTCTTCAGCAGTAGGGTGTTACCACTAACCTTTGGTGGGTCATCAAGTACTCTGACAGAAATCTGTCTTTCTTTTAGGAAACCTTGTAGGTCTCTCTGATCAAAAGCTCCTTGTGGATGATAGCCACATGCTGGTGCTGGGAGTTATAGGTCAGTGCCCACTAAGAAAAAGAATAAAAAGATAACCAATATATGCAGTTTAAAGTAGTGTAAATCATGGACTATGTCCAAGTCTGTATGACTACCACAACCTCTTGATCCATTCCTTTGTGTGTGCTTATCCCAACCATTACAACTGTGGCAATTCCATTTACTCACTGAGAAGACTTAATCAGAGGAAAGGAATGTAGCTAGGTGCCCCAGAGGAAAAGTACAATCTCCATGCAAATGTGTTGAAAAAAAATTCCAGCCTAGACAATGATTGTACTGAAACTTAAAACAATGAGAAATAAATTAAGCCATTTTTAAATTCTGTGACTTGAAGGACAAATACCATTTTTTAAATGGGAAGTTTGACTATATATATAAGCTTGGATAGTTTATAGTATAAATCTTGGACCTAAAACCAAAAACAATATAATCAAAGCCAAAGAGAATATAATTCATGTGATAGTGTCTCTCTTGTCTTTGATTCATATTAATATGGAGAAGATTCTACTTTGTGACTGGCTAAATAACTGTATTCCCTCTGAAAGAACAAGGACAAACTGCATATACTTCCTTGGGTAAGTTTCTTCTATTTCTGGACTGTTTCATGGCCTTCAACAAACAGCACAGGACAGGCTTCATTTTATTTGTGTATTTATCTGACTTGACTTTGAGAAGCAGTTACTAAACTCTCCAACTTCTAGGTCTTTATACAGATCCTTCTCCCTCAAAATTGCCAAGCTCATAAAAAGCATCAGAATGTAGATACTTCATGCCACACCATACATCTTTATTTTTTTATTCCTATGCAATTAGAATTCCAAACTCTTCTAGATGACAGTTTAGTATCCAAGATGATTAATCTACCCAGTCTTTACACATAGCTATTTGTAAGAAGCATGGTCTTTAAATAGACAAGTTGTCAATAGGTGCAACCTCCAAATGCATGTAGAAGTCTGTGGAAAGTGGCTCCCTCTTTCGATTTGTGATCTTTTGTATGCTTCTCTTCCCATCTGGAAAAAACTTGCTCACTTGCAAAAGCCCTTGGTTATAATATGACATTTACAATGTACAGAGTATGCATTTCATGTTTATTCCTCATGTATTTGATCTGACAAAAAATTATATGCGATCTTCAATATCCAAATAAATGATTTGACATACTTTATATAACACATGTTCAAGTAATTAGTTTGTTCATGGAAATGTCATACAATTTAACTCATAATTATGACCAAATATTTGTACAATAGTTTGTAATGAATATATGCATAATCACAGATTGCCCTATTTTTTTCTATTCGAATGTAATTTAATGGGACAGAAGTAGGGTACAACAGACTTTACATTATTTAATGCTTGATACATAATAGACTGTCAATGACATGACTGACCAATTTGGAAGATTTTACTAAACCTTATGAATTTAGTTTGTTGGTTAATCTAGTTGTAATCTTACTTGATTAACTTGATATAACTGGTTATGTATAATATTTTATGATGCAAAATGCATTCAGTCCATAATCATTACAAGTCCAGAACTGCTCAAAAGTCCAAAATCAAAAGTCTCATCTGACAAAGTCTCTTAACTTTGGGCCTGTAAAATCAAAACACAAGTTAGATTATTCCAACACATAATGGCATGGAGTAAACATTTCCATTTCAAAAAGGAGTAATTGAACATAGCAAGGAAAGATCAAGAAAATGCAAGATAGAAAACATCAAGTCCTACAACTGCATGCTTAAACCTCTGGGCTCCAAACTTGGCCCCTTCAGCCTTGGTTGCTTGTTATCGAGGCAGATCCATTCAAGCCAGAGCAAACAGCTTTCCTAGGTGGCCATCTCATAGTCCTGGCATCTTTAAAATCTTGAGATTTCCATGGCAATTCATGGTTCATCTTTACAGCTCCATGGCATCTATGCTGGGACTACAACCTTGTTCCACTTTGCCTAGGGGCCATTTCAAAAATGCATATTGCAAATCCAATGACTCTGTCTTTCTTATATTCATCATATTTCCAAAACCATTACCAATTGAGCTGGGCTACCACATTTGTTAATTCAGGGTATGAATAAATCCTGAGAAGGACGAGAAGACTGTGTCAGCAGTCTTTCTTCAGACTTGCTCTTTTCAAAAAAAATTAGCACTTCTCCTTTTTCCTACTGCAGAGCAGTTGGCCCATCCTCAATGGTGGTAAAGTCTTAAACAATTGCAGCCGAACTGAGCTTCAGTCCCCAGCCTGGAAATTTAATTTCTTTCTGTGCCAAACTTTATACTTTTCATATCCTTCTTCTCTACGTTTTATATTCTCCAAAACACACCAGCCCATTACAAATTCAACTTTGCTCAAGTTTTAGGATACAGGCAGAACTCAGTGAGTATATCATGTGAACTGCCTTTATTCCAGTCCTGACAAAGTCTCTTTTCCCCTCAGAAACATTATAATTCAAGCCTCCACAGTCCACAGTTCTCTTGGCATTTAGGTCTTTCAAATTGTCACAGGATTGTCTATCATATTCTACTTACTATATTGCAAAGCTTCTCTGGTCCAAAACTCCAAATCTCCTTCCATATTTCTCCAACAAATGAGCTCCATAAAGTGAAAAAAATGTTCTGGTTCACCACAGTAATGGCTCCATTCCTCATAACCAATTCTCTGTTACAGTTACCTTCTCTTTGTTGGGACAAAAACCCAACCAAAAGTAGTATATGGAAAGAAAAAGTTATTTTGGCTACAGTCTTGAGGGGAAGTTTCATCATGGCATGATAGAGCAGAATCTGTACAGCATGTCTTGCCATAGCAGCTAGCAGGTAGCAGCAAGTGTGAGCTAGCTCTGGCAAGGGGGGTTTGGGCTATGATATTCCAAGGCCTACCCCAAGGTGTATACCTTCTCTAGGAAGGCTCCACTTCCCAAAATGCCACCAGCTGGATATGATATGAGGCTTAATCACAAACACATGAAGCAAAAGGGGACATTTCACATTCAAACCACCAAAGTTGTCAAGAATACACCAAAAGTAATTATGTATATTCATGACCAGAAGATGATACAAAACCCAATTTATATATATGAACTATGGAATATCTATGTCATTTGGTATTTTTTCCAGTAGCAGTTAACAGACATAAGACTCAAACTGACTTGGGCTGCAAGGTCACTGAGAAATCCTGCTGGAGCTGAGCTGAAAACCTCCTCCATGTAGACCAGATGAGAGAAACCTGGCAAAAGCCACATTGCATGTAGTTCAATGGGAGAGAGAGAAATCACCAGTGAAGATACCCAACAGTGGACACTGCAAGCCTTATATTTGGCCAGCCAGGTCAAATGAGCCAACAGGTGCAAGAGTGGCACATCTGTTATGAGAGAAACCAACTACTCTCTAATTGGACTGGAGGCCCACTCCATGGGAGGATTCCTGATACTGAAAACCTACAACATGGGTAGTCATGAGCCCTAGGGGTGTAATGTCTGCTGCTGTCTGGATAAATGTATAAACTATGCTCACCAAACTGCCAAGAAAGCACTTCTCTTAATGTTCATACCCATATATTAATGCTAGTCTCACTTTTTGTTAGAGAAGCTTCTCTTTTCAGATGGCAGTGACCTTGGGATAACTCAGAAGACACCATGGTGCTGATAAGAAGTGACAGAGGAGTGCTCAGCACTGAAATATATCAATCACACCTTCCATGACTCAGGGTCCATTGAAGAAGAGGTGGTGGAAAGAACATAAGAGCCAAAAGAAGGGTAGGACTCCTTACAATGTGCTCCTCCAAGCACAAAATGGCCTGGATATTCATGATCTCACAGTGCCTGACACTACCTACACAAGACCATCATAATAGGAAGAAAAGATCATGACATCAAAATAAAAAAGAGACTGATTGATTGAGAGGTGGAAGGGATATGATGGAGAGTGGAGTTTAAAAGGGGAAAGTTGAGGGGAGGGGGAGGGAAGGAATTGCCATGGGATATCACTTACAATTATGGAAGTTGTCAATAAAAAATTAAAAATTTTCTAAAATGAAATAAAAAATTTACATATTAAAAAAGACTCAAACTGACTTAGAGCAAGGAAAGTCATTCCACATACAATGGTGATACCAACTTCAGACACTTTGTAGGCAAATGGTGTCCACTCCAACACCACCCTTCTTCAAAAAGGAACTGAATTCATCAAGCAAGGAGTATTCCTGAATCTTCACAAAATTATCAGTCATTGTCACCTAAACATCCACTTAAAATGAATTAAGGAAATGAGAACTTGATGATAAAATGTGGTCAGTCTTCTCTAAGTTTTCAACTTTTTAAAAATTTGCTTTTTCCTTAGTTGATATCTATAAAAACTTTATTTAAGGGCCTGGAGTATAGCTCAGAGTGCTATTAATAAGGCCCTGGGTTTAATTGCTAGTCCTGCAAATGGAAAACAAAACCCTGATTCCTAGTTTCTCTATTGTTTTTTAATTTTAATATATTTTTTGGTTGGTTGGTTTTTTTTTTTTTTTGAGGTAGGGTCTCACTGTCTAATTTTAAAAATATTTTTTTAATTATTAAAACATACTTTGTGGGCTGGAAGGATGGTTTAGCAGTTAAGGCATTTGCCTGCAAAGCTAAAGGACCCAGGTTCGATTCCCCAGGACCTTTGTTAGCCAGATGCACAAGGGGGTGCATGCATCTGGAGTTCGTTTGCAGTGACTGGAGGGCCTGGTGTGCCCATTCTCTCTCTCCCTCTTTCTCTGTCAAATATAATAAAATTAAATTAAAAAAAACATACTTTGTATGGCTACATCATGTGTTGGTACCCTCTTTACCCGCCTTCCTGTCCCCATTCCACAGGGGGCCCTCCTCAGTGGGGCTGCTGGTATTCCCCATGGGATGGTGAGTTATGTGTTGTGGGAACAGCAGTTAGTTACTGGTGGGAGACAATGCCTCTGGGCATGACATCTCAAGCTGTGGCTCTTACAATCTTTCTGCATCCTCTTGCATAAAATTCCTTGAACCTTGGTGGATGTGTTTTTAAACTATTTTTCTTCTTATTATTATTAACAACATATTTTATATGGATATATCATGTGTTGGTACCCTCTTTTCCCTCGTCCCTGCCCCCATTCAGCTGGGGACCCTCCTCAATGGGGTTGCAGGTATTCTTGATGAGGTTGTGGGTTATGCATTGTGGGAGCATCAGTTATTTGGGGGTGCGATACCTCTTGGCATGATGTCTCAACTTGTAGTTCTTACAATCTTTCCACCCCCTCTTCCACAAAATTTCCTGAGCCATGGTGGGTGAGTTTTAAGTCTACTTCAGTGATGAGTTCTTAGGAGCCTCTAGATTTCTGCTTTGGTAAGTACTGAATATTCCCAGCATCTGTCTTTTTCACCCTGGCACTGCTTGTCAGGCTTACCATAGAAGCAGCACTCTAGCTTGTTTCCCCACTTCCTCTGTGGTATCACCTGGGGTGTGGTTTATCTCCTCAGGTATCACAACATTCTGAAAAAGAAAATCAGATTCTCTCATGGAGAGTGAAGTCAGCATAGACTAAATGGTATGAGCATCATTAATTAAAGTAGATTTTGATGGGTGTAGCCCCTCTTTTATCCAAAGACTAGTGGGATCTTGACATTGGAGAGCATAATCTTGGTCTCCATAGGGTTCTGACCTGGTTCCCAGTTCCAGATATGGGTTCCTTCCCTCTGGGCAGATGTCTCAGCCAATCAGAAAGCCATTGGCTACCCACCAAGGCTCTGTGGCACCATTGTAATCCATTTTCCTGCAAATTTCATCATATTGTTTTTTCTTACTGCTGAATAGAATTCCTTTGTGTATATGTACCACAACTTCATTATCCATTTGTCCCATCATGGGTACCTGGGTTGATTCCATCTCTAAACTATTATGAATTGAGCAGTTATAAGGATGGTTGGGCAAATATCTCTGTAGTAAAGTGTGTAACATTTAGGGTAAATGTCCAATAAGGCAATAACTGGTTCTGTTGGTAGTTCTATATTCATCTTTGTCAGGAATCTCCATGTTGATGTCCATAGTGGTTGTACAAGTTTGCATTCCCACCAACAGTGAATGGGGGTTCCTCTTTCCCCACAGCTTTACCAACATTTGTTGTCACTAGGTTTTCTTTTAATGATCGTCATCCTTACTGCAGTAAGGTGGAATCTCATACTTGTTTTAATTTGCATTTTCCTGATGGTATGGATGTTGAACATTTTCTTAAGTGTGTGAGAGCCATTGTATTTTTTCCTCTTTTACTCCCTATTCAATTGTTTATGCCATTTTTTACAGTGGGTTGTTTGATTGTTTTATTTAAATTTTTGAGTTCTTTTTAGATTGTAGATATTAGGTCTCATTAAGTATTATTTGGGCTTTAGGTGCTTTATATGTAGCTTTTATTCTGCTGAGATATAAATCATCCATGCGTATTCTCTCCAGTGTTTTGCTCATGAAGTGATGTTTTCTTTTGTCAAAGGTCTTCTCTGCATCTATTGAAATGATCATGTGGTTCTTGTAATTATGTTTATTTATGTGGTGTATTATGTTGATTGATTTCCATATGTTGAATCATCCCTGCATACCTGGGATGAATCCTGCTTGATCATGGTGGATAATGCTTCTTTTTTTTTTTTTTTTCAATTTTTTGAGGTAGGGTCTCACTCTAGCCCAGGCTGATCTGAAATTTACTTGATAGTCTCAGGGTGGCCTTGAACTCATGGTGATCCTCCTAATTCTGCCTCCCAAGTGCTGGGATTAAAGGCATGCACCACCAAACCCAGCTGTATAATGCTTTTGGTGTGTTATTGAATTCAGTTTGTGAGGATTTTGTTCAGGATCTTTGCATCTAAGTTCATCAGGGATATAGATCTATGGTTTTCTTTTCTTGTTCTATCTCTGTCTGGTTTTGGTATTAGGGTGATGCTACCTTCATAACTGGTGTTGGGGAGGATTCCCTGTTCTCTGATTATGTGAAATAGCTTGAGAAAAATTGGTTTCAGTTCTTCAATGAAGTGTTGATAGCATTTGGTCAAGAAGCCATCCAGTCCTGGACTTTTCATTTTAGGGAGGTTTTTGATTATCTATACAATCTTGATGACTGAGATCGGTTTGTTTAGGAGATTATTGTGCTCTGAGTTTAGTTTTGGTAGGTGGTATGTGTCTAGATATTCAATCATTTCTTCTAGATTATCCAATTTTGTGGAGTAGAAATTTTGGAAGTATGTCCTAATGATTCTTCCAATTTTGTTGATGTCTATTATGTCCTCTTCCTTTTCATTTCTGATTTTGTTACTTTGAGACTTCTATTTTTTTCATTTGTTCAAATTGGCCAAGGGTTTAACAATCTTGTTTATATCTTTATATAAACAGTTCTTCATTTCATCAATTTTCTTAGTTTTTGTCTTAGTTTTTGATTCATTAATTTCTGCTCTGATCTTGGTAATTTCTTTCTGTCTAGAGCACTTAAGGTTGGATTATTCTTCTTTTTCCAATGCTTTTAGGTAGATAGATTATTAATTTGAGATCTCTCCATATTTGTCATGAAGGCATTTATTGCTATAAATTTTCCCTTAGGACTGCCTTCATTATATCCCATAAGTTTTGGTAAGTTGTGTTTTAACTATCATTCATTGTAGAAATTTTACAATTTCTTCCACAACCCATTCATTGTTTAAAAGTGTGTTTTTTGGTCTCCAGAAGCTGGTGGAATTCTTGATGTGTCTCTTATTGTTAATTTCTATCTTTAAAACATTGTGATCTGATATGCTGCAGGAACTTATATTAATTTTCCTGAATTTATGGAGGCATGCTTTATGGTCTAATTTATGATCTATTTGGGGGGAATGTTCCATGGCCTGCTGATAAGAATGTGTATTCTGTAGAATTGAGGTGGAAAGTTCTATAGATGTCTGTTAGGTCTAGTTGATCTATGGTGTTGTTGAACTCTATTATTTCCCTGTTGATTTTCTGCTTGGATGATCTATTGATGATAGTGGAGCAATAAAGTCCTCAACTATGATGGTGTTCGTGTTTATTTTTATTTTGTTGTCAAGTAGGTATTATTTAACAAACTGTGGTACACCTGTGTTTGGTGAATATAGATTTGTTTGTGATGTCCTCATGTTTGATCATTCTATTGATGAGTAAGAAATGGTCTTCTTTGTCCTTTTTGATTACTTTTGGTTTGAAGTCTATTCTATCAGACATTAATATAGTAATACCTGCTTGTTTCTTTTTTCTATTTGCTTAGAATATTATTTTCCATCCTTTCACTCTGAGGAGGTATCTGTCTTTAGGGGTGAGGTGGGTTTCTTGAATACAACAGATAGAAGGGTCCGTTTTGTGATCTACCCTGTGAATTAGTGTCCTTTGATGGGTGAGATAAGACTATTCATATTTAAGGTTATAACTGTGAAGTTCAATTTAATCCCTGCCATGATGGGGTGCTTTATGGGATTTGGTGCTTTCTTGGGCTTTGTACTTTTTTGAGTCTGTTCTAATTTGGTTAGTGTGTTCTTTTTCTTGTAGGATCTTGAGATTGGGTGAGTTTTGTGTGGTGTATTCTCTGAGGTATTATCTGTAGGTTTGGCTTTGTGTTCATATAATCATACAAATGACTTTTTTTCATGAAAAGTTTTCCTTTCACCATCTATTATGAGGGATACTTTTGCTGTGTACAGTAGTTTGGGTTGGAGGCCATAGGATTTAGACTTTGAAATGTTCCATTCTAGGCCCTCTGGCTTTCAGGTTTTCCATTGAGAAATCTGAGGTAATTGTGATGTGATTACCTTTGTATGTAGTGAGTTGTTTCTCTCTTGCTGATTTTAGCACTCTCTATTTTTCATTAGTAAGCATTTTAACTATGATGTGCCTTGGAGAGTTTCTTCTTTGGCCCTGACTGTTTAGTGTTCTGTGAGCTTCTTGTATCTGGATAGGCTTCTCTTTTGCATGATTGGGAAAATATTTTTCAATAATTTCATTGAACATATTCTCTGTTTCTGGCTTGTATTTCTTCTCCTTCTGGTACAACCATGATCCAGAGATTTGGTTGTTTTCGGGTATCCTACAGTTCTCTGTTTGCATGATTTTTTGAACTTAGCAAAGTTGGACTCCCAATCAATTTCTTCTGCCTTGTCTTCCAGCTCAGAGATTCTGTCCTCCACATGAGTGACTCTGTTATTGAGGGGTTCTAGAGAGGTATGAGTTCAGGTCAAGGTCTGATTTCCTTTTATTTATTTTTCTTCTTTTTTTTTTTTTTTTGTTTTTTTGAAGTAGGGTCTCGCTGTAGCCCATGCTGACGTGGAATTCACTATGTAGTCTCAAGGTGGCCTCAAATTCATGGCAATCCCCCTACCTCTGCCTCCCAAGTTCTGGAATTAAAGATGTGTACCACCACACCTGACAAATTCTGATTTTCTTGAAGCTGCCTTGAATTCATTCATGCTTTGGGTCATGTCTTCGTTAAGCTTAATTAGCTGGTTATTGAGATCCTCTATTTGTTTATTTACCTTCAATTTATTTATCTGTATTTTGAGGCTTCTGTGGTTTTCTGCAATTAAGTTCAGTCTAGTGACAAAAACTGAGTGCTCTAAGAGAAGATTTTGCTCAATTTCATTAATAAAACTGTTGGTTTTTTGACCTTTTGTTTCCAGTTCAGCAATTCTTTTGATCAGGGTCATATAGCTTGTTGTGTTTTCATTGTGGGATTCAATTTCTTTTGTTTTCTCTATGATTTAATTAGACCCTTCTATTGTGGGACTAGGCATCCTTGGTGGAGATCTCACAGTTTTCTGATTTTCATTTTTGTTTTTTTGCATTGTGATCTACCCATCTTGGGGAAAAGTCTTATTTTATTGAGGAGGAAGCAAGTATTTTTCTTGTAGCATTTTCAGTGAATATTCCATTTTAAATATGAACTGAATTGGTGTAGGATGGGGATGTAACCGCAGATGAGCAGACTGTGGAGATTGCAAGGATGTCAAAGGTACCCGGGCAGCTGGGAGGTGGAGAAATGGGAGCTCTGGCCTACTCACTCTACTTTTGTGTACTCTTCAGCACAAGGGAACCAGGGGTTGGGGAACTAGGAGCCAGGAAGGAGGGGAGCCAGGGGTGAGAGGACAGCTTCTACAATGAACCATGTACCCTCTAGCTCAGGGGGATAGGGATTTGGGGACCCAAGGGCTGGTCAGTCAGCAAGCTAGAGAAAAAAGGCCTGCTTCTTCAATACATACACAGGGAAGAAGCCACCCACCCCTTTCCCGGCAAGCAACAGAGATATCAGGACCAAGGAACTGGGAAGTGAGGAATGAACCAGGAGCTCTAGCCTACTAACTCTGTGCATATACCCTTTAGAGCAGGGGATCCAGGAGTTGGGGACCCAGGGGCCATTCAATCATTAAGGTGGAGCCAGGCGCCTGCTTCTACAGCACTCAAACAGGGTTCAGGCAGCCCCAAGCCTGCAGCAAGGTTACCAGGACCAGGGAAATGGGAGATAGAGAAGTAACTGGGATCCTTGGCCTACTCACTCTGTGTGTGCACCCTACATAATTTTAACATATTTTTAACATTTTTATCATATGGTCTCACTACATAGACCAAGCTGGTCTAGAACTTACTAGGTTGCCCAGGCTGTTCTCAGTCTCATATTCCTTCTGCTTCAGTCTCACTAGTGTTAGGATATATTCACCCCATGCCTTGCCTTGTCTATAGGTTTTTCATCTTCTTTAGCTAATTTTTGGGAGAAGATATAAGACAAGAAAGAGGAGGATGTAGAAGATGAGAAAGAAAGAATGACAGAAAGAAAGAAAAAAGTAAGAGAATAGCTCTACCTTCCTTTTTAGATCTTATTGAAAATAAAGTTGGTGTACCAGCTGCATCCCACAGGGATCTCATCTCTTCCACAATTATTAACATTTTCTGAAAGCACTTAGTAAAATGACTGACAGAAAATCCCATGTATGCAGCTTGGATGTCATGATTGACCACATCAGGTTTAAAAGGCAACAAAATAGTGAGTCATTACATTTTAGGGCTCTGGCCACTTGGACAAAGGAAAAAACAAAACAAAACAAAGGTGACTGAACCAAACAGAGGGACTTTGGCAAGACAAATCAAGCAGATGCCAGGATTCATTCACTTTCTGTATAACCCAATATAAGCCTTTGAGTGAATAGAAGAGACAAATAGCTATAATTTGTGCCTTTTTATAGAGGTCCTATTTTCCATAAACATCAGGACTAAACATTAGGGGAAGAAAAATCTCTCCTGTGGGAAAAAAAAGAAATGATACTGTCTCTTTCTTTCTCTTTCTCTTTCTTTCTTTCTCTCTCTCTCTCTTCTTTCTTTCTTTCTTTCTTTCTTTCTTTCTTTCTTTCTTTCTTCCTTTCTCTCTCTCCGCAATCTTTTCCATTCATATGATGGATAAATGTCTTTGCTACGAAAAATGGGGCCATTCTTTTCCTTTTGTACTGTCCAGAACTTAAATTTTTATTGTTATTTTTTAGAAGTTTCCTTGAAAATGGGTCATTTTATGTATGATTTTGTGTCCTACTTTTTCCACATTTAAGCATTTCCCATGATATTACTCTTCTGAAAAAATAATTTTATCTTTTTAAAATTGTTTTGTCCAGTACATTTTTAAAGTCTTTTTTTTGTGTGTATATGTATGTGTGGTATGCATGAAATTGTGCATATAGACACACTTGTGATCTGTAGTAAATTGTAATGACCCAGATATTCCTTTACAGGCCCAAGGACAATTCCTGTGTTTAGCTAAGAGAAAGCTATTTACTTTGGGATCCTATCACCTTAAGCTGTCTAGCCAATTTGTGTCTTCTACAGCATTATAGGTGGTGACCCATCATGCTAGTTCTCTAAAAATTTTGTGCATATTGATAAGGTTCAGTGCATATATGCATACAGTGTATACTTGTCAAATCCAAATTATGTTTTCCTACCCCTGCCATGGCACCCATCCTAATCAAAGGTAATCACTATTCTGTTGAAAACTGTTATTAGGGCTGGAGAGATGTCTCAATGGTTAAGGTGTTTGCCTATAAAACCTAACTACTTGGGTTTGATTCCCCAGTATCCAGATACACAAGATGGCACATGTATCTGGAGTTCATTTGCAGTAGCTAAAGGCCCTGGCTCACTCATACTCCCTCTCTCTTTCTTTCAATCTCTCTCTATATCTCTCTCTCTGTGTGTGTGTGTGTGTGTGTCTATATCTCTTGCTTGAAAAGAAAGAAAGGAAGGAAGGAAGGAAGGAATAAAGGAGGGAAGGAAACTGATATTAGGTAGCCATACTACCTAGGTATCACAATTAATTAAAATATCTCTTGTTTTCTTTTTTCTTTAATATAGTTCTTCCAGAATGGAGGCATAATCTACAGATCAAATGCACAGATCTATAACATATGACTCTTTTTTTTTACAGTGGTAAAGAAACCAAGGACCTCACATATGCTAAGCAAGCATTTTACCACTGAGTTATATCTCCAATCTCTATTTTCTTCTCCTCTGCCTTCTCCTCTTTCTTCTCCCCTTCCTGCTTTTTCTCTCTCCTTTCCTATTGGTTTTTGAGACAGAGTCACACTTTAGCTCAGGGTGGCTTGCTTCAGCCACTTGAGTGCTGAGATTACAATGTTCACCATAATGCCTGGTATTCTATTTTTTGTTTTTATGTTTTTAAACTTTATTTTTATTTATTTATTCAAAAGAGAGAGAAAGAGAGAGAGAGAGAGAGAGAGAGAGAGAAGGGGGAGGGGAAATGGGTGCGCCAGGGCCTCTAGCCACTGCAAAGAACTCCAGATGCATGTGCCACCATGTGCAAGTGGTTTACCTAGGTTCTGGTGAGTCGAGCCTAGATCCTTAGGCTTCACAGACAAGTGACTTAACCACTAAGCCACCTCTCCAGCCCCTATTTTTTATTTGTTTATTTATTTATTTGAGAGAGGGGGAGAGAATGGGCATGCTAGGGCATCCAGCCACTGCAAACAAACTTCAGACACATGTGCCCCCTTGTGCATCTAGCTTACGTGGGTCCTGGAGAATTGAACCAGGATCCTTTGGCTTTGCAGGCAGACACCTTCATGGCTAAGCCATCTCTCCAGCCCCACCCCTTATTTTTTTAACAGAAGATACAGAAGCTGGGTTTGTGACTCCATAGTAGTGCACTTACATAGCATATGCAAAGCCTTAGATTCCATCCACAGTGGGTGGGGGAGAGAGAAGACAGCCAAAGACAAAGAGTTGGGGGAGAAGAGAGAAGAAAGGAGGGAGAGAGATTAAGAGAGAGAGAATGAATGATTATGCTTGAAGGATCTGGATAGAGAAGGTATACATGAAAAATGAAGCTAATGGTACTTTTAAAGAAGAGAATTCAAGGTGCAAATTACTTACAATGGGAGAGAAAAATTTAAATGACCAAGGACAAGAAGCAGATGCCAATAAGCAACAAGCAAACATAGAAAAACAAAAAATGAGCCAGAACTATGTAATTTTTGTTTTAGTCATGTTCTTCTAGGACTTTTGGAATAAAAACAAACTTTTGAGTCTCTTCTCCAGGATCTTCAGCTCTTCCTACCATTGTTGCTGCTTGAAGTGTCCCATGACCATTTAGATGAAAAACATCCACTGGCAGCCCTGTTAGGAGAGGAGAGAATTTCCAAACCATTTGGACCAGCTCAGTCTGTAAGGGAAGACAGGAGATCTTTTCATTTTAAAATAAATATGGCTTTGTCTCCCATGTTTCCTTAATTGAGTCACAGGCTGAATCCAGGACACAGCCTGGTGGGAGATTGTCTATGACAGGGTCACCTGAAGCAAGCGTGGGATGGTGCTTAGTTGAAAGGCAGGGTGGCTGTGTGTGTGTGTGTGTGTGTGTGTGTGTGGTTACAGGGAGGTCTTCTCAAGTGTCAGGACTGCCAACTTACAATGTCTGTGAGAAATAACTGAATCTATATTAGCATTTTTCTGATTTTGTGGAAATTTTGCATAAGGACTAAAATGCCTTCAACCAGAGCTGGAGGGAAGCCAGCAAAGGCAAGAAGGCCCAGGGTGTGTCATAGTGACTGGTTTTGTCTTGTGTTGTTGCTGGGGATCCAAGCTAAAGACTTGCCTAGGCTCTGCCACTGGGCCACACCAAGGACTCCATTGTTCATCACTAGGAGATTTTACAGGAAACCCAGTGTTATGGTACATGCCTGTATTTTCAGCCCTTGGGAGGGTGAGGCAGGAGGATTTCTGTGAGTTAAAGGCCAGCCTGACCTACTTAGAGAGTAACAGGCCAACCCGAACTACATATCCAGACTTTATCTAAAAAAAATAAGCAAAATGTGATTGACATGCAAATTAGAATGGCATGGCTGGAAGTTGGAAGAGAGTCAGTCCCCAGAGAGTCAGCGCGTCTAGTGCCAGAAGGTGCTACATGGGCGACTGGGGGAAATTGACCAATATCTATCGAAGCAACGCATGGTCTAACCTACTTAGCAGCAAATAACTTGTTGTGATGCCCACACAGCCATGGTGGGGAACCAACTGCTCTCAATTTGGCTAACTGATCCCCTCACTGGTATGGGACCCATAGCTGGAGCTGGGAAACAAGTCAGAACCATATCCAAACATAAGCCCACTCTCCAATATCAAGCTACCATCAATTGTGGGCTACAAGAGGGCCTACACCTATTAAATTCTCTATATAAAAAAAAGTAAGGGTTATCTCATTTGTCCTGGTGCTAACTTACTCTCCGTTGGAGAATCTGCTTCTCTTTTTCAGATAGATGTAGATCCTAAGGAGAGAGCCACCCCATCATACCTCAAAAGAGCCCCGGCTGAAACTAAGAAAAATTGGAGAAACAAGCAAGGGGGCTGTTTTCCTGATGAACCGGATACCAGCACAAGGGGGAAGGAGATCAGCACAGAGAAAAATCAACTCCTACCAAATCAGAGAGCCAGAGTCTCAGAGGCCCCCAACACCTCATCACTGAAGCAGACCAAAAATGAACCCAACATGGCTCAGGGAAATTTTGCGGAAGAGGGGGCGGAAAGAATGTCAGAGTCACATGTTGGGTCATGATATGCAGAGACATTTAGCTTACCCATAACTGTGGGCTAACTCCACAATGCATGACCCGTATACCTCAACAAGGAGGGGCCAAGGGGAGGGGGTAGGTCATGGATGAGCCTAATAATGGTACCAAACTGACTGTATTTGCTGAATACAGAACTGACTAATAAAAATAAATCAATAATAAAAAAAACAAAAAAAAAAAACAAAAACATAAACAAAAAAAAATAAGCAAAAATATCACCCTATAAAAGATTCTGAAGGCCTCACAGTTGGAAAGTCCTTTTTTTCCTACTGATGTCACTGCCACTTAAACATAGAATATTTATTTTCTGTTGAAGTCAAAGAAGAGACACAAAAATAATTATCACAATTTGGAAGAAGGATAAAGACTTATGTAAGGCATATGGGAAGACATCACTAATGGAGTTTTCCGAGGCTTTATGGAATTGTAACTGCCCCCACCTGTGAGTCTCAAGTAAATTTGCTGGCTAAAGTTGTGAAAGGAGAGAGGAGAATGGGCCACAGCTGCAGCTTACAGCTAGTGAATAGTGTTAATACAGAGAAAGATGTATTTGGTCCCTAAGTCCAGGGGGATAGGCTGAGCTAGTAGCTCAAAGGAAGGGCATGTGCTTAATATGTACAAAACCCTGGGTTCAATGCCAAGCACCACACACACACACACACACAGACACACACTCCCAGGGTACATAACCATGAGAAAGACAATACAGTTTACAAAAATATTGGTTGAAAAAGGAGGAACAATTTCTTGATGTGAGAACTATTGGAATACAAAATAAAATTTTCATCTTGATGCACTTGGAGGAATAAAAGTGTTATGCATATTCAAAACATTGTTATTATTCATTATTTAAGGGAAATATTGATAAATTCACCAGTCAAACATACCTGAGCAATAATGGAGGTAACTGATTCCACAGCAACTATGAATCTCAAGGTACATACAGGTCCCAATTCCCCTAGGACAAGCTGAGCTTATATACTTATACTGAGCTTATACTTAGGGATGGAATTATTCTGCCTGCTTCTTAAAATTCCCAAAAGCTTACCACTTCAATTTGATGAATGTTGCTGCTTCTAGTGGAAAAGCTCAAGTGATGTTCGTGACTGTAAACCATTTGCTTCATTTTAGGTGATGAGTTAAGTCACACATTAATCCTTCAAGAAACTCAGCAAAGCCAGGTACAGTGGCACACACTTGAAGCCCCAGCCCTCAAGAGGCTGAGCAGGAAGGTTTGATGCATGTTTGTGGAGGGCTACATACTGAGTTCAAGGCTGGCCTGGGATACACTGCAAAACACTATCTCAAAGAAAGGTAGGAGGAAAGAGAGAGAGAGAGAAGCAGGAGAAGAAAAAAAAAAAACAAGAAAAGTGTAGCAGACAGCTTCAGGTTCGCTGAGATGAACTTCCAGACCAGGCACAGTTATGGAGGAAAGGATATTTATTGAAGCTTACAGATCCAGGGGAAGTTCCATAATGGCAGAAGAAACTGGCCTGCTTTCACAGGATCAAGCAGAGAGAGAGAGAGAGAGAGAGAGAGAGAGAGAAGAACAAGCCAAAAAGCCACACAGCACAGCACACTTCAGGAACTCCAGCTAGGCACACTTTGCATATCTTTAGATTGAAATCTGAAACCCACCACCACACCTTAAGATCCACCCAGTGACACTGCCTCCAGCCAGGTGGCTGCAGATGCAAACTACAAACAATAAAGAACTGAATATACTGGGGGACATCTATTCAAACTACCACAAAAAGGAAGGAAGGAAGGAAGGAAGGACAGGCTTGGGCCTCAGACCTGGTGTTACTGTTAGTTGTTAGAACCTTTAGGAAGTGGCGCCTGTTGGGAGGTGTTCAAGTTACTGGAGGTGCTCCCTTAAGGGAGATAATGGAATCCCAGCCCCTTTCTCTAGTTTGACTTTGCTTTCTGGCCATGATATGAGTGGCTTTGTTCTGCTGTACACTTCCCCCATGGCATAGTACTTCTTTATAGCACAAGGCAATGGAGCCCATCCATCATGGACTGAAACCTCAGAACTCAGGAGTCAAGATATGCTTCTCCTCCTTATAAATTGATTTATCACAGGCATTTATTACAGTGGTGGGAAGCTGCCTGACACAGATGATACACACACAAAGGAGAGGAATACACTCAGTTCCAGATGCTGTCTTCTAGCTTCTTGTTCTGTATGTTGCATACCACTCTACAAGGCTCTCCCAGGTCGCCCAGCAATTAGCATGTATCATTAAAATCATATCTACAATTATGCTCTCTAAATACTAGTTTCAAGGTTTTTTTTCTTCCCTGAGCACATAAGTAATTCAGAGCCCTGTGAAATAGACAAATCCCATAAGGGATATGCTATCCCAAATTGCACTGAATATTTTATTGAGAAGGTGAAACGTTAAAATTAATTTTTAAAGGTGGTATCCCTTTACACTGAAACTCAAACTTACAGGTTAGTTAGCTGTTATTGTTAGTTTGGCCAACACTTCTATTTTAGAAACTCAAATTTTGCCTTGAAAGAAACCAAAGCAGTAATGGGGCCCAATGACAGGGGATAGGGGCTGTCTGAAATCATCAGTGCCATCTTTATGCCATAGACATAAAAATATATTCCAACAAAAGAAACCATTCTTATATTTCTTGGACTGCTTAGCAAAAATATCCAATGGTTCTAGTATTTGAAATATTATATAAATATAAATTATCATTGTTGGGCTGTAGACATAGCTCAGTTGCCTAGCATGTGTGAGGCCCTTGGGTTACTGGGTGCTGTCCCCAGCACTGCAAAAAAAAAAATAATAATAATAAAAAGTGAGAGATACGATTGAGTTAAACATATTTTCGGGGTGTAAGTTATTCAATTGTATACTAAGCATCTTGGTGATTTCTTTAGTTCCTTGGGGACACTTAGGAAAAGTAGTAAGTCAACTCCTTAGGAAACAAAGTCAACTTGATCTGCAAACTACATGAGGTTCTTGTATGCAGATGGTAGTTGATATCCTAGGAGATCTCTGAACCATGTAAAATGATGTTATGGTTTCTACAGTGTTTACTTAATATGTTTCATTTTTTATATTAGGGATCATATTTTGATTTGAAACATTTACCGAACAATATTGGATAGATATTTCAATGCCTAGCATGAACAATTGGCATCTTAAAAGCTGCCAAGTATTTCCACTGTGTTCATTTATATACTTCCCCCTCTTGATTGACATTGAAATTATGTTTCCTTCTCTTTCTCTCTTTCCCTATGGAGCTGAGTCTGGCCTTGAACTCTTGGTTTTTCTGTCTTAGCCTCCTGAGTACTGGGATTATAGATCTATGCAACCATGCCTGGTATTTTATATTTTACTCTTATGGTAACTAATGCCTATTACAATTGAGTCCTATATTTTCAACACTGTTCTGCACTCTACATTATAACTGGTTTAGTTCTCATAGGCCATGTTTTCCAGATAGTGAGCAGCTACACCATGATTTGTTATCAAACTCATCACCCATTCCCTAACCCTTTCTCCTTGTCCACATCTACTCCAGTCTTCCTTTCAACTAAGTGAGATCAATGTGACATAAAAGGAAATCTGGTGGGAGCATTTCATTCAGTTTTGAGTACAGAAGAGATGACTAAAGAGGGTACAGGCACCGTACCATCTTGTAAGTATTAAGCCAAAGCCAAAGAAATTGCAGAGATGACAGACCTAACATATTAAGCTTGAAAACCATTGCAAGGCATTGTTTGTTTTTAAACATCCTAGAATTTTAGACTAATCAATTCTCATCTCTTTAGGCTACTATGAGTCTGTTTTACTGGAACCTGCAGCCTAAAACATTCCTACCAGAATCATTTTAGTAGTGAAGCAGTGGACCTGGGGTAGGAAGTATGCACATAGAGGCCACATTCTAATCTTGGCACCATTGTGCATGTTCATATGCCTAAACCAATTGGGCAACCATTGTCCTGTGCACATACCACTTGCATTGATGTTTAATTATGGATGAAATGTTGTCAGACTTGGGCCAAGCATGGTGGTACGTGCCTTCAATTCCAGCACTTGGGAGGTCTAGGCAGGAAGATCTCAAGTTTGAGGCTGGCCTGAGCTACATAGCAAGAAGATCCACAAAATATAAACTGGGTTTGGTGGTGCATGACTGTAATCCCAACACTTGGGAGGCAGAGGCAGAAGGATTGTAATATATTTGAGGACTACATGGTGAGTTCCAAAATATCCATTTGAGACAAAGTGGGACTCTGTCTCAACCCCCACCCCCAAAAAGTTGTCATACTATCTGTGTCCAAAACACACCAAGATAAAGGGGTTAGGGATGTATGTATTAGACCCCAAGTTTATCCTTGGCACTGAAAAAAAACACACCAAGAAAACCAAATAGAAACCAAAATATATAGATAAGGAGGGAGAAGAGGAAGGTCAGAAACAACCCACAGAAAGACTGATGTAAGTTAGTGCACAGGCTTGCTGTGGGGTGCTGAACATGTTGACCTGTCTGGAGGTTTAGAAAATTTCAATATCTCCATCTAAGTGTAGGACTTAGTTCTGATGACACAAATGAAGCCATATACCGAGTAAAAGGAACTTTACATGAAATAAAATATTCCTGGAATAGGTATCCTGAGAAGCAGACACCAAAGTAACATTAAATGGATAAGAATTGGACAAAGGGGCATAACCAAAAGATAAACTCAAACAGTGTCTACAAAGGCCAGGAGAACCAGTGTGACCTCCAATAAAGGAGAAAGGGCTGGGGGCAACATCCTAGACTATGTGCTGCCTATGCAAGGTTCATTAAGGCTTTAGGCTGTCCTCCAATCAGAGTCAGCTATTTGAGGAGTCCTGTTTCTTGAAGGGTCAGCCTCAGAACTGTGCCCTACTCAGTCACTGACTGGGAGAAGCCATGAGGCATGGCATCGATGCACATGCCACAACAGGTTGTGCAATGCTGGAGATTGGATCCAGGTGACATCATACCATTTCGTTACCACTGAGCTGTCTTCCTAGTTGCAGGCATCTCTGTGAATTAATTTTTGGATATCCAGTTATCCCAGCACCATTTGTCAAATTGTTCTTCCCTTCCTTTCCTTTCCCTTGTCTTTCATTTTCTTTCTTTCTTTCTTCCTTTCTTTTCTTCCTGTACAAGAGCCTTGTGTATGCTAGGCAAGTGTTCTACCACAAGGCTACCCTCTCATCCTCAGGATGGATTTTGAAACTCAGCAGCTGGGGATCTTCATTGATTATACTCCCTGGAATTAGATATTTGAGGGACACATTCTTTCTCATGTCTTCAATGAGTACATAATGTACAATTACATTTATATGAAGTCTGGAACAGGCAAAAGTACTTCATAGTGGAAGAAAATAAGAGCAGTGGTTTCTTCTGGGTGTGAAGATGTAGTACAAACTAGGAAAGAGTATAAAGAAACTTTCTGGGCCTGGAGATGTGGCTTCGAGGTTGGGCCATTACCTAGCATGCACCCAGTCCTGGGTTCAATCCACTGTACTGCAAAATAAAGAGGAAAGCTTTTCTGTCCTATATCTTTGTAGAGATTGGGGTTATACAACAGTAGACACTAATATCAGTCTGTATGCTCTCTAAGTTACTCCATATGGTATGAAACAGTAGCTTTATAACTGAACCTTGCCCTGGGTGACTTCAAATTACAAAGCAGCACTTGGTTGCATTTTGGGTACAAATGAAGAGGCAGAATGATTCTGCTTGAATTGTGCACATAGACATCACTACTTGATCTGGCATCACCATGAAGCACAGACCAATAACATTCTTTTTTATTTTTAATTTATTTTTTTGTTAATTAGTTTTGTGCTCAGTGAATACAGTCAGTTTGGTACCATTATTAGGCTCATCCATGACCTACCCCCTCCCCTTGGCCCCTCCTTGTTGAAGTATATGGGTCATGCATTGTGGAGTTAGCCCTCAGTTATGGGTAAGCTAAATGTCTCTGTGTATCATGACCCAACATGTGGCTCTGACATTCTTTCTGGCCCCTCTTCCACAAAATTTCCCTGAGCCATGTTGGGTTCATTTTTGGTCTGCTTCAGTGATGAGGTGTTGGGGGACTCTGAGGCTCTGGCTCTCTGATTTGGTAGGAGTTGATTTTTCTCTGTGCTGATCTCCTTCCCCCTTGTGCTGGTATCCGGTTCATCAGTAAAACAGCCCCCTTGCTTGTTTATCCAATTTTTCTTAGTTGCCACTGGGGCCCTTTTGAGGTATGATGGGGTGGTTCTCTCCTTAGGATCTGCATCCATCTGAAAAAGAAGCAGATTCTCCAACGGAGAGTAAAGTTAGCACCAGACAAATAGGATAACCCTTATTTTTTTAATAGAGAATTTAATAGGTGTAGGCCCTCTTGTAGCCCACGATTGGTGGTAGCTTGATAATGGAGAGTGGGCTCATGTTTAGATATGGTTCTGACTTGTTTCCCCCAATAACATTCTTAAAAGTAAAAGGCTTACCCATATAAACTTATCACAGTAGATTGAGACCATACAGGCATATTAAAACTACATCAGAAGATGAGGCCTACGAAGTTATCAAACACACCAGACAGAGGAGGGGTGCTCCACCCTCACCTAGATCCCATAAAGAGGACATCTAACACTGAGAAGGTGACAGCCCCCACTGACTTGTCATCTGACCATGTAGTGTGTATGTCAAGGGACTAACTGACAAAGAATGTGTGACTGTCCTCGGAGCTGCGGCTCAGCCCAGTCCCATCTGCTGATGCAGCATACACAATTCCACCAGCAGCATTCTGAGTTCATTAATATCTAATCCAAACACTGCAGTGACTCTAGGCATCTCTATCAGTTCTCCGCCTGTCTCCAGGATGAATTCTTAGAAGTCCTTGGACCCTGTTGTAGCCTCTTTAACCCTTTTGTAGCTCTTCTGTAACACACGCACACACACACACACACACACACACACACACACACACACACTTGAGGTATGATATGTAATATGAGAGCATAAAGTTAGTATTAAGAGTTAATATTGAAATAACAGAAACCTATGTTTGCCAGTGGCCAGGTATCAAGGGAAATTGGTACTACTTAGCAAATTTCAGTCAGTGAAACCAATGTAACTCAGAATTTTTCTTGTTATTCAATGTGAATCATGATATGCAGGATAATGTACTTAGGGAGGAGGCCTCCAATTTACTTTGAAATGCATTAAAAAGTAAGATAGAAGTTCATACTGATGTATCATTAGGCTGGCTACTAAATTTAAAAAGAAACAGAAAACAAAGTAATAGATGTCGGTGAAAAAGTGGAGAAACTGAAACCCTTGTGCACTATTAAGGGTAATTAAAATGCAAATGCTTGTGATACCTCTTCAAAAAATTAAAAATTGAATTACCTTATAAAATAGCAATCTAAATTCTAGATATCTACTATACAAAATTCTGTTTTCTCAATTACCTGGTCTAATCAAGGGGTTAATTAAAGGGTTAACTGGTAGATGAGGGGGTTTGGCTCCTGGCTGGATCTTAAGTGATACAACCATCCTGTTTTGTTTTGTTTTTGTTTTTGTTCTTGGATTTTCAAGGTAGGATTTTACTCTAGTCTAGGCTGACCTGGAATTCACTGTGAAGTCTCAGGGTGGCCTCAAACTCACGGTGATCCTCCTACCTCTGCCTCCCAAGTGCTGGGATTAAAGGCGTGCACCACCAACCATCCTGCTTTAAATTGCAATAATAAAAAAAAAAACAACAAGGAAAGTGCATATACCACATCCTGTTTCCCTTGTTAACTTTCCTCTTTCCACCAGAGTGCTGGCCATATGAGGGCAAGGATTTTCTATTTTGCTCATTGCTGTATCATCAGTGCTTAGATTCGTGTCTGACACATGATTGAAACTAAGTACTTCTTTTCAAATGAATTTTTAATATATAGGAAAAGTAAGTAAAGTTATCATGATCCACAGTCCAAACCAAAAGAATAAATACATACCTTTCCTTCTCTTTGCACTGAGAATGGTTGCCATGAGCTACAAAGGTAAATGAATCTGACCACCTGATTATAAACACTTACACCATGCCCTAGTGTAATCCAGGGAGCAGCCATCAAGACAGTCACCAAGGACTTATCAACTTGGGAGCATGGTAAATTGGGAAGAAATTAAAGTCTAAAGAAAGTAGCTAAGTATTATTATTAGCTTTTATACAATAGTGGTAAGCACTAATTCTATTGTGGGAGGAAAGGCCTTGCTTTGCATTCCTTATAGGTTTTAAAAAAATATTTGTATTTTTTTATTTGAGAGAGAAAGAGGCAGACACACATACACACACGGGGTGGGGGGGGTGAGAGAGAGAAAGAATGGGTACACCAGGGCCTCCAGCCACTGCAAACGAACTCCAGAGGCATGTGCTACCATGTGCATCTGTCTTACGTGGGTTCTGGGGAATCAAACCTGGGTCCTTAGGCTTCATGCTAGGCCATCTCTCCAGCCTCTTATAGATTTTTGAATGTGCTGCATCTTTAAGAAAATGGGGCTGACAAGATGGCTCAATGGGTAAAGTAGGTGGATTTGAATTTGGATCCCCAGAACCCAGGTAAAGCTGGATGCATTCGTAACCCCAGCCTTCCTATGGTGAAAAGGGAGCCAGAGACTGAACAAACCCTGGAAGCTGTCAGGGCAGCTAGTCTGGTATATGCAATGGTGCACAAGAGACCCTGCTACAAACAAAGTGGAAGGGGAGGGCCAACAATTGAGGCTGTCCTTTGACATTCAGGCGCATAACATGATATATGTGCATCTATTCTCTCTGTCTCACACACACACGCACAAAAGAAAATATTATGATGGTAGTGAGAGTGGGGGTGGCTGAACAGGATCTTTTCACCAGCTCCCCTTTGGCTAATTTGGAAGAACAAAAGCCATTGTGCAGTGCTGAGGAATGGCCACATTTGTATTAGAGTCATTTTGCAGTGAATCATGCAGGACAGCTGATGTATTGGGGCTTAGTACAATTTTGAAATAAATTCTCATTCTAAAATGAAGTGTGAATCAATGATCTGCCTTTTAAGTGCATCTTAATATGTTAACTGTAATGAGGGCTTGTTTTAAGAAATGTATAAATCTACTTTCATGTGCAGTTCAAATCTGTTAGGGACTTTATGATAAAGACAAAATATCACTTTCCCTGGATGTTATTGTGTTTCCCGTGCTATGAAGCTATTAAAAAACACACCCCTGTCTTCCATTCTTCTCTCTTTTTAGATAATTTTAATTTCTAAAGTTCCATTTTTTTCTTTTACCTTGGGCCTTTTATTGTACTAAAGTAGCCCTTCAGGAGCTTGGGGAGTTGGCTCAGTGGCTAAAGATACGTGCTTGCAAAGCCTACCAATCTGGATTCAATTTCCCAGCACCCACATAAAGCCCAATGCACAAAGTGGTGTATGCATCTGGAGTTTGTTTGCAGTGGCAAGAGGCCCTGGTATGTCCATTTTGTCTGACTCTCTATATATATCTGACAAATAAAAGTATATTTAAAAGATCTTTTTAAAAAAGTAGACTTCAAAGCTAATCTTTGTTTTCTGTGGAAGCTATGAAAGATTTAATCATTTACCAGAAAACTGCTTAAGGGGTCAGCAGACTTTTTTCCTTTTATTTCAGTTCCAGGTTCCTATCTTTTTTGTTTGCTTTTGTTTTTTTGAGGTAGGGTGTGACTGTAGCCCAGGCTGACCTGGAATTCACTATATAGTCTCATGCTGGCCTCAATCTCACAGCAATCCTCCTACCTCTGCCTCCCAAGTGCTGAGCTTAAAGGCTTGTGCTACGCCTGGGGGCTCAGTTTCTTATCTTGCTGAGAATAACTGTACTCTTTTGTCTATTACCTTTTTACACTTGTTTGCACCCCGCCCTACCTTATCCAGGGTCTCATGCATGGCACACAAACATGCAGCTTCTATTTGTTGTTTACTGTTTAATGATTTTGACTTTAAAAAAAATAGAGTATAGAGCCAGAATGAGAATGAGGCAGGAGGCTCAGGCTTGACTCTACTGGGGTGATTTGAATATAGTTTTTAAGGCTGGAATTGTGACTTCATGGTAGAGTACCTAGTCATATGTGCAAGGCTCTAAGTCCTTTTCCCAGTACCACAAAACAAGAAACAAAACAATGCTAAAATTTTCCATCTTCCACCCAGTTAGGAAAAGTTTTGTGAAGTGGAGATTGGACCATTTTAATGGAAAGCCCAGCAAAGAAAGCACATACATAATTCTGACTAGAGGCATGGAGGTAATAAAGAGGAAGCCTCCTGGGCTTCCTCCTGTTCTGCACCCTCAGTCAAGAGAAGTGTCCTTGCATTGTTCCTTTGTTTTTCCTGTGGTGCAGGAGATCCAACCCAGGGCCTTCTACATGGCAGGCAAGCACCCTACCACTGAGGTGCGTGCCCAGCCTTCCCAATAAACAAAGTTGACCCTGGGCATGGTAGTGGAGGAAGATTGCTTCATGGAGGATATAGTCTATAAACATGAAAGGGACACTTTGTATCTCAGGGATTGTGGCCACCGTCACTCCCTCCAGTGTGAAGTAAATTAGCTCAGAGTCGTAATCTCCTAATTAGAAGAGTCAAAGCGATGGTCCTCAGGAGAGGAAGACAGGCAAGGGCCTCACTGGGAACATCATGCATCACTTCTCCCGCGCTCTCTATGCCCCAGGGTCTGATGGGCATCAGCATGCCAGAATAGCGCAGTGGGGGAGTGAAATGCCAGTGACTTTGACAAGTTTCCCTGGTAACATACACAGGAAGCGCTCTCTGGCTCAGTCAACTGGGAATTACTGGGCAAAGGAAATACTCAATGTTGATTACAGAAATTTAAGATATACACACCTAAACCAGCATGGTAGTCCATGCCTGCACTCAGGAGGCGGAGGCAGGGAGATCAAAAGTTCAAAACCAGCCTGGGCTACAAGAGACTCTGTCTCAAACAAAACAAAACAAACAAACAAAAAAAGAAATACACAAACAATATAAGAAAACAACAAACACTGTAAAATTTTGGAAGGAGAAACACAAATTCTCAGCATGAGGTACTTAGTAGAACAGACTAGAGCTTTCAGTTTTCAAGTGGATTTTTGGCATTTCAACTTTTTACCACTAACCATGAATATTTTTGCTCAGGGAAAAATTTAATTGAGGAAAATGTTAAAAACAGGATTTCGTAAGATCTCCAGTCTCTTCCCCACCACAACCTCTTCCACTGAATTAAAAAACAGACTTGGACTAAGAGTGTGTCTCAGCTGTAGAGTATGTTGCTTAGCAACTAAGAGGACTTGAGTTTAATCACAATACTACCAAAACCAAACACAACACCAAAGTTAATAACGTGTCAAGCATTGTAAATCTTGCTTTTTGACTGTTTTGTTTGTTTGTTTTCGAGGTAGGGGCTCACCCTAGCTCAGGCTGACCTGACACTCTGTAGTCTTAAACTGGCCTCAAACTCACAGCCATCCTCCTCTGCTAGGGCCCAAAGCGTGCACCACCATGTCTGGCCATTTTTTGACTTTTTTTTTTTTTGTTCTTTTAGCACATAGGGGCTCTCCATGTAGCCCAGGGTGTCCTCGAAACTCATGGTCCTCCTTAGCCATCCTGATATTACTTGGGTTTTATTTGTGATTCTAGAATCTGATAGCAATTCTAAACAAAAATAGTTAGATTGTTATGTTCCAACATGTGTATAGGTTGTTTTTACAGCCAGAGAAAAGGAAGTGATATACAGAAAAAGGAAGTGAGATACGAAGACAAGTTCATTGGTTATAACTAGGAAGTTGCCTTGTTCTTTCCAAAGAAATGGAAGGGAGTTGAAGAAAAACAAAGTCTGGCTGTGGTTTCAGTTAGTGACCAGCTTCAACTTTACCCACCTGAAAATAAGGTCGTCTGGCTGGGGAGATGGATGAATGGTTAAAGGTCGCTTGCTTGCAAAGATTGCTGGCTCAGGTTCAAATCCCCATTACCTATGTAAAGTCCAAAGCACAAAGTGGGTACATGTGTCTGGAGTTTGTTTGCAGTGGACAAAGGCCCTGGTATGCCATTCTCTCTCTCTCTTTCAAGTAAATAAATAAAATACTTTTAAGATAGAGTAATCAGGGCGAGGAGAGCAGATATCGTTAATTCAGATTATATGTATCCTTCTAGAACAAGGAAAACATTAAATCCAGTATGTAGGAGATGCAGTTTGGTGTAGAGTGCTAGCCTAGCAAGCATGAGGCTGTAGATAAGGAGAGGAGAGAGAGGAGAGTTCAGGGTTTAAGAAAAATTTGCAGCACTTTTAAGGAGCTTATTAAATTCTAAAAAGATCCAATTTAAAAGCCTTTTTTATTGAACCAAGAGTGAAAGTAATGAAAACCAATTTTGCAAAGTTGAAAAAAAAACAGTGAGACTCTTAATAATTGTTTTTGAACTCCCTGTTGCTTAACTCAATACATTTTGTTTCTGAGTGAAAACTTTTCTGTCCTCTTGGGAGCTCCCTAACCAATCCTAAAGTTACATAATAATTGAAGTTACACATCATTTGCTTGGGAGTTTGAATCACTTTAAAATGCTTAGTAATATTGCTTGTGATAGAGAAACATTCCTTAATGGTTCAGAAAATTCTTGCAGATTCACTCCACTTTTGTTGCTAAGTTATATTATTAAATTTTATTGTTTAAACCTGGTGTGTTGGTTCACATTTATTATTCTTGCCCTCAGGAAGCTGAGGCAGGAAGATTGCCATGACTTCAAGGCTTGCCTGTCCCCTATGTAATGAGTTTCAGGCCAGCCCTGGCACAGCATGAGGCTTTGGCTCAAAAAGTTTGTGTTCATATTCTCTCTCTCTCTCTTTCTCGCAAATAAATAAACCATAAAAATTTGATATCCTTTTTAGCTATGGTATCTGGTTTAATTCCTTCTTTATAAAATTATTTTGGGAGTGTCAGGAATATGTGTCATCATCTTATTGTGTGTTTTATTTATCTATTTATATTTTTGTTTCTGAGACTGTTTCTTACAATGTAGCTCAAGTTGGAATAGAATTTACCATGGGGCACAGACTGGCCTCAAACTCAAAGAAATCCTCCTACCTCAACCTTCTAGCTGACTTCAAGTCTGTTTACCATATTTGGGATGGTGTTTTCTGAGCTGTATTAATTCTAAAGCTATGAGACAGTTCTGTCCTAGGGCACTGATTAGGAAGAATCCAGAGTTACATCCCTGAGATAAGGAAGACTGAGAGAGAAAAAAGAAGACAGGGCTGGAGAGATGGCTTAGTTGTTAATGTGCTTGCCTGCAAAGCCTAAGGATCCAGGTTCGTTTCAACACTACCCACATAAGCCAGATGCATAGAGTGGCGCATGTGTCTGGAGTTCGTTTTCAGTGGCTAGTGGCCCTGATATACCCATTCTCTATCTGCCTCTCCTTTTCTCTCACTGTCAAATAAATAACTAAAAATGAAATATTTCTTTAAAAGGAAGGCAGATAAAAAATACTTCAAAGGCATGAAAGGAAACCTGGGAAGAATCCATGATTGGTGGCACACCCTTGTGATGCCAGTAATTGAGAGGCTGAGGCAAGATGACTGTTATAAATTTGAGGCCACTGTGGGCTATATACATGGCCAGACCACATCTCAAAAAGACTTGGGGAGTGTGATGCCATTGAAGCTAAGACACTAGAGATTTTCCAGGAGGAATTAGTGGGTCACAATGTCAACCGTCTCATGACAATCCAGAAAATGAAAGTGGCAAAGTGTCCACTTGGCTTAGCAATAAGGGGATCATGTAACCACTGCTATGGTAGCTTCAGCTCATAGAATGAGTTCTGATCCTGACTTAGCCCATGAGGCCAATTCAACCAACGTTAATATCTCCATTGCTGGCAGGAGGTTGGTTTCCAGTCTGGCATTTTTCTGAGTGTAGCCACTGTAGGAGTCTAATCATTCTTGTCCCCAGGTCTCTGTGTTGGCCCTGCAAACCACAGATTCGGTAGTCTCCCAGTCAGTGAGGTTGAGAAATAATCTAACTTGGGGTGGGACAGCCATTCCAAGTCACAGCATTGTCTGCAGTTTTAGACCTTGAGGGTTTCCTTGCTTTCTGTAAACTCAATTATATATTTCAAAGGAAGGCTGAGGGTGTAGCTCAGTGGTAGAGTGCCTCCTCAACAAGCCTGAAGTCCTGGGTTCCACCCTCAAAACCACAAAACAAACTAATGAGGTCTGGTCAATAAGAGGAAGCTGAGACAATTCTGTTTCAGGGTTAAAGCTTATATTAGGAGAGTTGTAAGCACTATACCAGGGGATCTGAAGCCAGAGAGATGGGAGAAAGGGAGAGAGATAGACAAAGACAGAATCTGAAAATCCAAAGAACAAAGTGAAATGCATCTGATGGTAGTGCACATTTTTTTCCTGGCTGAGAAACATTCAATTGTATGGATGTAACACTGTTCATTCCTTAAAGAACATGTGTTTTGCAATTTACAAATAATGCTGCTATAAATATATAGTTCAGGCTTGGGAATACAAAAATTTTCCTTTCTGTAGGGTAAGTAGAATGGGGTGAGATATCTGAGTCATATGATAAGTATATATTTGTTTAGTTTGATGAAAAACTGCCAAATGATTTTTCAGCACAGTCAAGCCATTTTACATTATCCAGCCATATAGGATAAAAAATTCTAGCTTCATTCATTTTTATTCATTTAATTTATCATTAACTATGTTTCTCTGTAATAGTAGTGATCAACATGTTTGCTGCTTATACTCAATTTTTTTCATTGTGAGCGTTTGTGGCTGGGATTTGTTTATATATAATTTATATTTATGATTTTGGATTCTGATCTGTAATTTTTTCCTACAACTGAGAATTCATGTCTTTCAACTATTTTGGAAATTTTTTGTTGTTGTTTTTGTTTTTTGTTTTTCGTTTTTTTTTTTTTTTTATTTTAGTTTTTTGAGGTAAGGTCTCACTCTAGTCCAGGCTGACCTGGAATTCACTATGTAGTCTCAGGGTGACCTTGAACTCATGGCGATCCTCTTACCTCTGCCTCCCGAGTGCTGGGATTAAAGGCGTGTGCCACCATGCCCGGCTTATCTTAGGCATTTTTTTTATTAATTCTTATTCATTACAACTTTGCAGGTTACCTTTCTATATTCTCTTTAATTTCTATTTATGACAGTCAACGGGGTGTTGTAACTTTCATTCTTTTCTACATGTCTCTTTATTTTTATTAATATTTGCATATCTTAATCTCTTTCTGTCACATCTTAAGAAATTTTCTAAGATATGTCTTTCAAGTCACTAATTCTCTCTTCAAATTATTTGCTGTTAAAATTTTTAGTGATGACATTTGTCATTTCTAGAAGTCATTCCGTTACTCATTAGTCAATTATTTCACATTTTGGTGGTATATTTTTCTCTTCTCAAATTTTTATGCTTTTATTTTAAAAATATTGTTAATCTTGTAAATCTTGAAATTTTGTTTCTGATGTGGACCTTTAATTTGCTCTGCTTACTTGCTTTCTCACTTCAAACATTCTTTCACCTAGGGAAGAAAACAAAGAAGGAAAAAGAAAAGGACACTTAGAAGGGAAACACATCAAAGTAATGAATAAAGTGACCTTCAATTTAATTTTTAATGGGGAGGCACAAAAAAGATTAACTTGCCAGTCTCTTTTCCATCATTTTCTCTAATGGAGACTGCTAGTAGATGAAATCATTTTTTAAAGCACATATCCTAAACCATGTTGCTTCTGTTTTGTTTTGTTTTGTTTTGTTTTTGTCTTTGAGATTATGCCAAAGCTTGCAAGCATGAGGACCTTAATTCAATCCCAGAACACATGTAAAATGCCAGGCATGGTGGAATTGCAGCCCTGGGGAGGCAGAGACAGATGGATGCCTACTTCTTGCTGGCTAGTGGCATCAGTGGGGTCTTGGTTCAGTAAGAGACCCTGTGTTGCAGTCAGATTCTCATTGCTGGCAGAAAACACCTGACGAAGAGCAGCTTGTTGGGAAAAAAAAAAAGAGTTTATTTTGGCTTATAGACTTGTGGGGAAGCTCCATGATGGCACGGGGAAATGATGGCATGAGCAGAGGGTGGTCATCACCTCCTGGCCAACATCAGATGGACAACAGCAAAGGAGAGTGTGCCAAACCCTAGCAAGAGGAAACTGGTTATAATCCCCATAAACCCATCCCATAGCAATACACTGCCTCCAGGAGACCTTAAATTGTCATCAGCTGGGGACATAGCATTCAGAACACCTGAGATTATGGGGGACACCTGAATCAAACCACCACACCCGTTTCCAAATAAACTGGAGAGCAACAGAGAAGCACACTTGATTTTGAACTCTGGCCTTCATACACTTGGCACACATGTGCACCCACACAAACACAAAATGCATAGGCACAGCACACATCACACACACACACACACACACACACACGTCAAAAAAAGTATACTTGAAATAACTTCCTGAATGGAGAAGTTTCTTGGTGTGTGGCAGTGGAGAATAATCCCAGAGCCTTGACTGTGCTAGATAAGTGTTGTGTCATTGAGCTACACCAACAGCCCCATTTCTCTAGTTTTAATACATTTATAAAAGTTAAGGAATCTATGGTAGGAGAAAGACACAAGGTGATGGGGGGTGGGGTTTGAAAAGATAGGAGAAAGGAATCAGAAAACGAAATTTGAAATACAACACAATAAAATGCAAATCTTTGTATGCTAATAAAATGAATTTTAAAATTTTTAAATATTTAAGTGACTTTTTAATATTTAAGTGACTTTTATTTTTTTCTTTGTTTATTTGAGAAGAGACAGACAAACAGAGAGAGAAAGAGGTGCACCAGGTCCTCCAGTCACTGCGAACGAACTCCAGATGCATGTGCCAACTTGTGCATCTGGCTTACGTGGGTCCTGGGGAATCGAGTCTCAAACCGGTGTCCTTAGGCTTCACAGGCAAGTACTTAACTGCTGAGCTATCTCTCCAGCCCTTACATGACATTTATCGAGTTCCTATTTTTTTCATATAATCCTAATGACTGTCTATTTTATAGATTAAAAGCTAGAGTACAGAGTGTTAAGTGGTTTTCCAAAGATCACAATTCTAGTAAGCAGCAGGGTAGGGATTTGAAAACACACTTTTCTTTCTCTAAATTCTATCCTTTGTATCAAGTATTTTATTTACTTTGATATGAAATAGCAGAATATGAAAAGTAGCAGAATATGAGAAGTAGTGGAATATGATCAATTTGCAATATGTGCATATATTAAAGTTCTCAATAAAATTTTAAAAAAGAGTAGGGGATGGAGAGATGGCTAAGCAGTTAAAGGTACTTGATTGTAAAACATAAAAAGGATAAATAAAAATTTGCTATTTTCCCAAGTTTATTCTCTATTAGCTTATTTGCATATTTTATAATCTCCTATGAGATCATTCAGTTTTGATTGTAACAGTTATTTGTGTATGACTTACCAACAAAGATTCTATCTTCAGTCCTAACATCTTCTTTCAGAATAAGTACTAAACTCAGTTTCACCTATATTCTCACTGAACAATCAACATAGAAACTTTCTGTCACAGGATGTGTGGGGAGTTTTCCTTACTTGTCAAGGATCAAACAATTCTCTAGCAGACTCAAGCTGGGTATACTTTAATTCATTTCTGATGTCTACCATGAGGTTGCATCAGATACCACATTTAGGGGTTCAGTCCTTAGGACTGTCCCCACCTTCAGGCGCAAGTCCCAGGACCCGGGTTGTGTTACTTGTGCTTCTGACCCATTAGCTGTAATCAGGGTTCCCACAACCCCTTCTGAGGTTTAAATTATTTTGCTAGGATGCTTATAATAGAATTCAGAACAAAGATTTATATTACTAGTTTATTATATGAGATATTACAAAGGGTGCAGATGAACACAGATGAAGAGAGGCATAAGGCAAAGTGTGAGAGAAGGGTTCCCTCTCTGAGCATGCTATCCTCCAAGAATCTCTGTGTTCAGCTGCCTGGAAGCTTACGGAACCTTGTCCCTGGAGTTTATAGCGGTTTTATTGCATAGGCACGATTGATTACATCAGTGGTCACTGGTGATCAATTTAAACCTTAGCCCTTCTCCCCAAATCAGAGATTTCAGGATGAGGTTGCACGTTCCAACCCTGTAATCTTGCCTTTAGCTACAATTTTAGTTACATTCCCAGATAGATCACAATAGGACACATTTAAATTTTTCTGAATATTAATATCAAAGATAAGGTCGACTACTATACAACAGAAAAAATAAAAGACTGCCAAACTTTTCTTAGCATATGACCATTCAACAGATCCATTCATATTTTATTTACCATTATAACATGACCATTATTAAAATTTATCATTTTATTTAATATACATAACAGCCATTAACATTTGGTGAATATTTCTACTAGTAACAATTGTTGCATATTCTATGTAATATTTTTACATAACTATTAACATTTAGTACATACTTTATTGAATACTGCACATAAAACTTTTCAATATTATTTTTGTTGACACAGTTATTGTAGTCATATAGATCTAGCTCATTATTTGTATGAAATTGGTTGTATTAAATATTGATTGAATATAAAAGAATATTCATGAAGTCTGAAATGTAAAGCATCTTCATACAATAAACATGCATGTGCACACCAGCCTATATAACAAATAGACCATATCATTGCCTTTAAATTTGTAACCTTTCCACTAACTGTGAACTTACCATTTGCCATTTTCTTGGGTTTCATTTTAGTTGGCATATACGTTTGTATAGATAAACAATATATGATTCTTTTGCATGCTTTTGAAATTTATGTAAATCTATCACTGTGTATATCTTCTGGAACTTGCCTTTCCTTCTCTACTCTCTGTCCTTTTGCCACAGAAATGTCATTAAAATGATCTCTTAATGCTTTTGAGTCTTCTATCCCCTGAATGCAATGTAAATCAGTACTTATTTAGGTCTTATTCAATGTTTTTCAATATAGTTTATTGAAACCTTTTGCTAGATTTAGTCCTAGATACAAATTATTTTGATGTTTTTCTAAATAGCCTTTAAAATAGTTTTCTAGCCGTTTGTTGTTACTAGATCGAAATGCAATTGATTTTTTTTTTTTTTTTTTTGCTTAGATGAAACCATTTAAACAGTCTAGAAAATAGTAAGCAACACATTGCTTTTTGGATATGTATTAAGGCTATAGTGAGATTCTAAAAATATGGTTAGGAAAAATGAATGCAAACGCAAGGACAGTGGTGGTTGGAGAAGCAGAAGGAATGGGATCTAGGACAAATGCACAAAGAGGGCATTAAGAGTATATATGGCATTTGCTTTCTTTTGAAGCAAAGATGGCAACTGCGGTGGTTTGAATCAGATGTCCCCCAGAAACTTGTGTCTTTAGAATGCTTGATCCCCAGTTCATGACAATTTGGAAGGTGGAGTCTTGCTGGAGGATGTATGTTTCTGAGGGTGGGTTTAAGGGTATTATAGCCAGTCCCCCTCTCGTTGCCAGAACTGGGCTCATTCTCCTGCTGCTGTTTTCCATCTGTTGTGGCAGAGGTGATGTCCAGCCTCTGCTTTCCCCTCCCATCATGAAGCTTCTTCTTGAGACTGTAAGCCAAAATAAAAAGCTTTCCTCCAATCAGCTGCTTTTGGCTGGGTGCTTTATCCCAGCAAGGAGAAGGGAACTTCAGCTCCTTTCAACCTTGTCCAACGCTTGGCGCGCCTCTGGGTGCCTCAGCTCTCTTCCTCCCTTCCAGCCCAGCCAGATCCCAGCAGCTAGCGGGAGGGGGGGGGGTGGCTTAAACCTTGCTGAACTGCCTGCTTCCATTTCTCCAGTGCAATCGGAGCCTTTCGTGACCACCCTGTTTCAGTTTCTGTTAGAGGATTAGAACCCCTCTCCTGCCAGCTCCTCTTTGTCCTTGGGACCCTTTCACTTAACTCCCTATATAGGAGGAGCTTGGATGGGGTGGGACATTTCTGTAAAACCTCCTGCTTGATTATCACATATGACTGGAGCAAGAGCCAGAAAGGCTGTTCCACCAAACTACAGGCCAATAAATGAAGACAGGAAAGGGAATGCACCCTGCCTTGTTCTTGCTGCCTGGCATGCCAGCGCTTCTTCCTTGAATTTGAAAGATGAGCTGGCCAATCTGATACCTAAAGAGCAGGCCAAAATTAAAGCCTTCAGGAAGCAATATGGCAAGACAGTGGTGGGACAATTCACCGTGGACATGATGTATGGTGGCATGAGAGGCACGAAACATCAGTTCTTGAACCTGATGAGGGCATCCGTTTCCATGGCCACAGTATACCTGAATGTCAGAAACTGCTCCCCAAGGCTAAGTGTGGGTAAGAACCCCTGCCTGAAGGTTTATTTTGGCTGCTGGTACCTGGACAGATACCAACAGAGCAGCAGATATCTTGGCTCTCACAGGAGTGGGGAAAAGAGCAGCTCTGCCTTCTCATGTGGTCACCACGCTGGACAACTTTTATAACAACCTGCACCCCACATCTCAGCTCAGGGCAGCCATTACAGCCCTCAACAGTGAAAGTAACTTTGTCTGGGAATATGCTGAGGGAATCCACCAAAGCAAGTACTGGGAGTTGATTTATGAAGACTGTGTAGACCTGGTTGCCAAGCCTCCATGTCTTGCAGCTACAATCTACAGGAATTTTTACTGGGAAGGCAGCAGTATTGGGGCCATTGACTCAAAGTTGGACTGGCTCCACAGTTTCACCAACATACAGGCTATACAGATGCCCAGGTTAGTGAGTTCATGCGTTTGTACCTCACCATGAAAGTGGCAATGTAAGTGACTATGCCAACTACTTGGTGGGCCAGTGCCCTTTCAGACTCTTTCCTTTGCAGCAGTATGAATGGGCTAGCAGGGCCTCTGCATGGACTTGCAAATCAGGAATTACTTGTCTGGCTAGTACAACTGCAGAAGAAAGTTGGTAAAGATGTGTAAGATGAAAAATTCTGAGACCACCTCTGGAATACACTCAATTCAGGATGGGTTATCCCAGGCTATGGCCATGCACTACTAAGGAAGACAGATCCAGCAGGAGTTTGCTCTGAAACACCTGCCTAATGACCCCCTGTTTAAGCTGGTTGCTCAACTTTATAAGACTGTGCCCAGTATCCTATTAGAGCAAGAATCCTTGGCCCAACATAGATGCTTACAGTGTAGTACTGCTCCAGTACCATGGCATGATGCAGGTGAATTACTATACAGTTTTGCTTGGGGTGTCACGGGCACTGGATGTGCTGGCACAACGCATCTGGAGCCGAGCCCTGGGCTTCCCTCTAGAAAAGCCCAAGTCCATGAGCACGGATGGTTTGATGAAGTCTGTGGACTCTTAAGTCAGGGTAAAATGGGATTTGGGGGAGAGACTGACTACACGAAAAGGAGGAAATTTAAAAGCAAAATATACTTTTTTGTTTCAGGGGGCCTTTAAAGACTTAAGATAAAATTGTATCTGAGGCACTGCAAATGTTTGAAGTTAAAATATAAATTAGGACTTTCAAAGGTGAGAAGTCCCCCTTCTTCTCTAACCAGCTCTCTTCCCCTGCCTGGAATGAACTGTAGAATGACCAGGACTAGGGCATGTACTATGGTTTAGATTTGGCCACCCCATCTCTAGAGTGAGTCTGGCTCCTCTATCCGTGGGTTCAAGCAGGTTCCAGAGAAGCTGTACTCACACTGAAGCTCTGCTTCCACACTGTGTGTCCCTCCAGACCAATACACCAGGACCGCACCCCCTGTTCCCACAGGAGTCATGTTGGGTTGTCAGTTCTATCCATCCCCATGGCCCTCTAACATGCACAGAAGCACCCCCTAGCAAGACCTGTTGGTTAGACGGGCATGCTTTGGCAAGTTTTTTATGCTACCAGGTTGCCACAAAGGCCTGGCATTTATTGTGACTGGCATTTGATTTCTATTTCTTTTTTTTTTTTAATTATCCCATTAAAATTAAAGTCTTGGACTGTTCTGTTTTCGACTATATTAAAACCTCCAGACTTTCTACCTGCTGCGCCTCAAGCTGAGGATGCTGTGGGTCTCACCCTGTTAGTCGCTATTGGGTCATCTTTCTGTGTGACCTGTGATCTTCCAAGTCATTTGGCTTTATCAGTATTTAATGTGAACTAGGCCTTTTCTTTCCATGGAACATAAGCTACTACCTTGACTTTGTTTTCTCCTCTGCTACTATGCTATGGCCCATAGGACAGGGGCTCAGGAATGACCAGCCCCTTCATGCTCTGGTCCCAGGGCTTCTAGCATTTCTTTTTGAACAGAGAAATGATTCAAAATTGGATATGGTCCCTTTTGAATATCAGATGGTACTAGGGCTGGGGACATTTAAAATAGTAAACCTCCCATTCTCATCACATACTAGAAAACAAGCTCTTATTTATCGATGTCTTTCCTTTGCCCCCTCTGTGAGAGGTCACAATACAGTGCTTATTTTAGCAACCCAATTTGTACAGATTTTCAGTGACTCATAATTCTCTATTGCCTGTTCTTTGAGAAAGGATTGAAATATGCTCCTGCTGTGCCCCTCCTTCTCCCAAGTCTTGCCTGTGTTAGTGTAGTGTGGAACCCAAACCCCAGAACCATGATGTTGAGATGGACACAGTATAAACCCCTGGGTAATTGTTAAGTCATGATGTAGACTTCAGGTTGTTCTTACAAAATGAAAACTAATTTTTTTTAATTAACAATGAAAACAAAAGAAGGTAGCTTCAACAGCAACATATTAAGATTTGTAAAGGCTTCATGACAATTATGTGAATATTTTTTATGATTCTTTGTGCTGTTTTAAAATAGGTCATAATTTTAAAAGAAAATACAGTGTTAATTACGTGCTTAAGATAAATCACTTTTATGATGAATTTTCTCAGAACCCATTAATCCTAAACTGGATATTGCAAATTGGGGGCTGGGTGCCAAAACTGAACTTCAGATATAATTATTGTTTTGTGGTCTGTAATTCAAAACAATGGATCAGCAAACACCATTGATTTTACATTAGAATCTGGATTTATGAATTCATTTAAAAGATTAGAAAATTTTGGCTGAAGATGTACCTCAGAGGTAAAGTGCTTGCCTAATTTAAGAGGCTCTGGGTTTGATTTTAAACATTGCAAAATATGCCAAAATTAGAATATCTGACATTGGTAGATTTCTATGTGATGATAGTTATTTAGATATGAGTAAGAGCAAGCAATCGATGCCTGTTTGGCTTTTCACTGTTTATTATGACATCTTTCGAAGATTTTCAAAGATGAAGGGAATAGAAAATTCTTGGATACCCATCAAGGAAATACAACAATTATTGATTCATGATAAATTTCTTAAATTGAAAATATTGTTAAAATGTAGTTATTTATTTAATTAGGTACTATAGATGAAATTGGGGGCTCTCTCATGCTAAGTATGTGCCGTACCATTAAGCTATACCCCCAAAATAGTTACTTTTATGGGGCTGATAATGAAATCCAAAGCCTCATATATGCTAGGTTAGTACTCTACCATTAAGCCAAATGCTAGCCCCAAACTTTATTTCGTACTCAACAAATAATAATTATATGCATTTATTGTGGAAAATATGATGTTTTGAAATACATATACATTGTATAATGGTTAAATAGAACCAATTAACATATTCATTGCCTCAAAGGGTTTTTGGGGCAAGAACAAGTGTTGCAGTTACTTTTTCATTGCTGAGACAAAATAACTAACCAGAAGCAGCTTATTGGAGAAAAGCCTTTATTTGTGCACTAAAATTTCATCATGGCAGGGAAAGCATGGCACAAAAAGGAAGCTGGCTCACATCTTACCATGTATCTGGGTGGAAGTAGTCTAACTATTGGGCTTGGACCTGGGTTAATAAACCTCAAGGTCCACTCCAGTGATACACATCATCCAGCAAGGCTCCACCTCCCAAATGTTCCACCAACTGAGTATTGAGTATGAGGCTTAATCACTAGCACAAGAGGCTATGGGGGACACTACATTCAGACCACCACAAGAGTCAACACCTATAAACTCACCAGTTATCTAGAACACATTGTTAGTAATTATAGTCACAAAGTACAATAGAGGCCTTGACCTTGTTACTAATTGAAATTGTATGTTTTGATCATCTTCTCCCCATCCCTGATAAACAGAATTACACTCTCTGGCTCTATAAATTCAACTGTTATAGATTCCATATGTAAGTAATTACATATGCTACATATACTTCTGTGTTGTTCTATTTGACTTAATGTCCTTTAGGTTCATACATGTTGTTATTAATGACAGGACTTCATTGTTTGTAAAGACTGATTATATATATATATATATATACACACACATATATATATGTATGTATGTGTGTGTGTGTATCTATCTTCCCCTCTTCTCCTCCCTTCCCTACCATATGATCCAGAAATCCCACTTTTGAGCTTATCATCCAAAAAATTGAAATCAGAAATCAGTAATTTGATGATACCCTTGAATGTCCATACTCATTGAAGAATTGTTTACAATGGACAAAATGTGGAATAAAGCTGAATATCCATCAATGGATAAACAACACTTATATATTGGCTGGGGATGTAGCTTGTTAGTGGAGTGCTTACCTAGCATTTCATTGTTTTTAAACACTGTTGCTGAATAGTATTCTATTTTCTGTATATATACATATTTAGGTATATATTCATACAACTCTCAGTTCAGGTAGATGTTTTGGACTAGATGATGATCAAGGTACTAATTTACATTCCTGTAAATGTGTACAAAAATTCTTTTTTTCTTTATCTACTCAATAACACTCATTTTGTAAATTATGTTTTTGATAATAGCCATTATGATACATCAAAGTAATGTCTCATTATGGCTTGAATTTGCATTTCTATGATGATTAGGGATGCTGAGTATGTTTTCATGTGCTTGTTGGACATTTATATATTTTCTTTTATGAACTTTTTTGCAAATACAAATCTATTGCTAATATTTCAGTTAGATTGTTTTGTTGATGATGAATTGAATCCTTATATATATATATTATACACACACACACACATATATATGTATGGTTTATACAATATTTTTCTACTCCATTTGTTGTTGCCTTTTCATTATGTTGATTGTTTGCTTATTTACTTATTTATTTGTATGGGAGAGGGCATGTGCATGCCATGGAACGCATATAGAGATCTGAGGACAACCTTGAGGTGTCTGTGCTACGTTTTCTATGAGACAGAGTCTCGTGTGGACACAAATGAATCTGGCCAGTAAGCTTCAGAATGCTCCTGGCTCTGCCTCCCATTGTCATAGGCATTCTGGGATCACAGACACATGTGTCACTTTGTATCAGACTTTATGTGGGTACTGGAAGGATGGAACCAAAGTGGCAGGCTTTGCACTTTTTAACTGCTGAGCCCTCTCTCCAGTGAGATTGTATTCTTATATTATTTATTTATTTATTTGAGGCAGAAAGCAGACAGAGAGTCAGTATGGGAGCACCAGGCCCTCTTGCCACTACAAACGAAATCCAGATGCATGCACCACTTTGTGCATCTGGCTTTATGTGGGTACTGGGGAATTGAACAGGGACATCAGGCTTTGCAAGCAAATGCCTTTAATTGCTGAGCCATCTCTTCAGCCCAGATTGTTTTCTATTGTACTCAGATTTCATGGGTCAATTTTGTTATATCTATTTTCTCGCTTTTCTGCATTCCTGGATTATTTTGAAGTAAATTACAGACCGGTACAATTACTTAATAATATTTTGCTATTCATCTCTAAAAAGTCAGGTACTTTTAGAAGCATAGCCACAATATTATTGTCATACTTAAGACAATTAACAACAGTTTCCTGACATGATTATATATCCTATATTTTCAAATTTAAATTTTCCCTAATTTATCATCTTTATTTTACAATATGATGGCCTAAGACTGCCTGAGTTTGATTCCTTAGCACCCATATAAAAAGCTAGTTATGACCATGCATGTCTCTAACCCCAGTTTTAAATAGAGCAGAGATAAAAAATTGCTGGGCTTTGCTGGTCAACTAGTTTAACTAAAAACAGCACTTCTAAGTTCAAAGAGAGACTAAATCTCAAGGAAGAAATGCAAAAGAGCAATAGAAGAGATCCAAGGTCTTCCTCTGGTGTCTGCTCAAGTTAACACAGGCTGTGTGCATCTCCACATACACATATACACGTGTTCATGCATTACAAATACACACCTATGGAAAAACAAACAAAGACACTGCTAGTTTAGTTTAGACAAATAATGTCCAACAAAATATGCTTTGTTAACCAAACTGTTAATTATGGTATTCTACAAATTGCCACTATTGGGGGGAAGAAGTATCTTCTGTCTGTTGCTAGAGATGAAACCCAAGGCATTGAACTGCACCCCAGCTCCAAGAAGTCTCCTCTATTCCTAGTTTATTGAGTGATTTTATTTAAAAAAATAAAAAGAAGAAGAACCAGTGTTGAATTTTGTCACATGATTTTGCTGTCAGTGCTGAGGTGTTCTTGTGGGTTTTGCCCTTCATCCTAGGGCTTCTTAAAGTTTTTCAGTCAGGACACTGTTGCTCATGAAATTTTTATGTAAGTGGCCTTGAGTATATATGTATGTAAAATAGATATACAAGACAAACATTTACTGATAGTAAATCATAAAGAAGTTTCATCAAGAACAAATTTTTGGTTTATATATAATTTTATAAAATGAATTTATCTAGTTTTACATAACACATTAAGTCTTGGCTGATATTTTTTGTTGTTTTTTCGAGGTAGGGTCTCACTCTAGCCCAGGCTGACCTGGAATTAGCTAGGTAGTCTCAGCGTGGCCTCGAACTCACGGCAATCCATTTCCAAGTACTGGGATTAAAGGTGTGTGTCACTATGCCCGGTTTGGCCTGAATATTTGATGCTGTAAGGCACAGAGCATCTTCAATATTTTTCAGAGTAAATATTTTGGTTTTATAATCCTTAATATTAAGAACGACTCTTTTCATAAATATATAGTACAGAATGGCAGAAGATGTTTAGGGCCGTTTCAGAAGTTGTTAGAGGCCTATAGAGATGGCTTAACAGTTAAGGCACTTGCTTGCAAAGCCAGAGGACCCAGGTTCGATTCCCCAGGACCCACGTAAACCAGATGCTCAAGGTGGCACATGTATCTGGAGTTTGATCACAGTGGCTAGAGGCCCTGGCACACCCATTCTCCCCCTCTCTTTCTTTTATTCTTTCTCTTTCTCTCAAATAAATAAGAATAATACATTTTACAAAAGAAGTTGTTAGAAATTCTGTCCTAATTCCTAACCAAACTTCATTTAATGATTTTTTTCAATGAAACTAAAGTTAGCGACTCAAACAGCATTGTGTGTGTGTGTGTGTGTGTGTGTGTGTGTGATATGCAATGTTGTGTTTGTGGGGGTGTAAGGGTGGTATATGGATATATATGTGCAGATGCCTTTGCAGGGTCATAGAGGCCAGAGGAAAATGTCAGGTGTCTTTCCTTTATTTTGGTTTCAGTATTTCCTTGAAGCATATTGTCTTTCTCTGCAGTCAAATGCTCTACCACTGAGCTATACTCCCAAAATGACTTTCTCTGAACATGGAACTGCAGTTTGCAAAAGTCTAGTGATTCCCACAGGACTAGGGTTACAGATGTGCATGGCCACACCTGTTTGCTGAACAGCAATATTTAAAAATCAAATATTCTAACATAATACGCTCCAAATATATAATTTTTTTATATACATGTGGAGAAATGATGGCTTAAAAGTCTGTTTTCTTTAAGTAAGCCATTATGTTTCTATAAAAGCAGAAAATTTGTATGTATGGTAGAAACATTGCAATTCAGAGTATTCAATAATCCCTCATCTGAGCCAAGTATTGGCTTCTATCGAGTGGTGGGACAGCATGCACAGTGTAGTGTACATGCTGTGTGTTCAGAACCAAGGCTATAGTGAGGTCACATGATGCAACGTGGGTGATCATTGCAAGAAGCATGTCAGAGTCAACACACACTGGTTTTTGAATTGATTTTTGGTCATTGCATGTTCAGAAACCTCTTATAGTTTCCAAGTTTTTGCAACTCCCACATTCAGTTAAAATGCTATATTATGTCATTGGCTTTTCAGATGCTAGCACAACTTTGAATTTTTGGAATAAATCCTTCTTGGTTTTTATATACAGTCCATGTTACATGTTGTTGGATTTGGTTCGTCAGTGTTTTATTAATGATTTCTGTATCTTTTCCACTGTAGCTAGGCATGCAATCTGGGGTTTTCTGCATGCCAGGCAAGTGCTTTACCAGTGTGATATGCTGCAGTCCCCTATTTCTGTGCCTTCTTTCTTTCTTTCTTTCTTTCTTTCTTTCTTTTTTTTTTTGGTAAGACATTCTGTTTTCTTTTCTGGTGATGCTTTCATCTCGTTTTGGCATCAGAAAAAATACTGGCCTAGCAGGATGAGTTAGGAAGTGTTCTTTTCTCTCTCTCTCTCTCTCTCTCTTTTTTTTCTTGAAGAGTTTGTGAAGAAGTGGTGTTAATTCTTTAAATGTTCAAAATATGGACTTTAAATGTGGCTATAACCCATGTAATGACACAGTAATGAACAAAAGTGTTGCCTTCAGGAGCTGAGAAGAACAGTACAGTGGTATTTATGAGAACATTAAGACAGATGGGAATTGGAAGACATGGTTTCCCTGGAGGACAAAAGCTTGTAGAGAATTTCTGTCAAGGGCACTCCTTCCTGCTGCCCAAGGCTTGCAGGATGACCTCATTCCTCAAAAGAAATTCTCCAGCTGAGCAAATATTTCCTTGCTCCTAGGCCAGTTGCAGCTTGCTCAGAAGTATTACTTTTACTGACCTACCTTGCACTTTTTTTCATCCATAGGTGTATAACACACTCATTGAACATCAGTAACAGAGTTGCCCAGAACTGGTCATGACATGCCTCAAGGTGTCTTCAGTTATTTCAGGAGGTGTCTTGTAATTTTCCAAATTAATTCACTTTAAATTTATTTTAGAGATGAGCTATATGCCATTTTAGATTTTTCTTTATGGTAGATGAGTCTGGGAGACAGACTGGGATGATATTTATCATGGAAGGAAGTAAAAGAAAGCAGTTACAAGTTCTAATTTACAAAAGATTGAGAATCATGATGGGATGTTGAGAAGTGACCGAGCACTTGCCTAGCAATGATCTTCCGACTGGGGGCTGGCTAGAGTGTCACTCTATCGTAATAACTGACTAATTTCAATGTGCATAAAAGGTCATGGCACATCAGAACAGATGTTCAATAAATTCTGGGTAAATCAAAAAGTACTGGATCAATAACTTTGTGCATACAGAGGAGCAAACAGCATGTTGAGAATATCCATAGAACTATTCACAATGGTGGAGATAAAAATATGCCCAAAGGAGGCAGCAGGTGGGATTATGCAAGGCGATATATGTCTGCGTGTGTGGCAGTCTTAGGTTCTAGATTTTTAAAAATTTGTTTCCTGTCTCTATTCCTTTAAGACCACCTTTCTTATTAGAACTGTCTTTGGGGGTGATGGGCAATATCCTCACTGTGGAAGGCCTGTGTGTGTCGAGTAGCTGTGACTTGTACAGTGGACAGTTCATGCGAGCTCTTAAATACTGGAGAATACATAGAATGAGAAATTGTGAGTCTCAGCTCTACTGAGTTGCTTCATGAGTGGAGTCAGCATAAACATTAATAAATGTGTGAGGAAATCCACCACGAAGGAAATTAAGGCAATTTAAGAAAGAGAAGTGATGCTGAATGAACCTAAGAATTGTTCAAGAACTAAAGATTGTTCCTCAATATCCAAGAATTCAACCTACTGAATCAAAAACAATTTCCATCCACATTGAACATTGATAGACTTTTATCATTGCCATTATCCCCTATACAATACACTATAACTCTTTAAAACTTTTTTTGTAATTGACACATAATAATCTTATGTACTCATGGAACAGCACATGATATTTCAGTACATATATCAAATTGTAATAATCAGATCAGGGTAATTGCCATAGCAACCACATTAGATAGTCATCATTTCTTTGTGTTGGGAACATTCAGAATCATCTCTATCAACTTGTATGAAATATCTAAATACTGTAAACCATAGTAATCCTACTGTATTGTTGAATTTTAAGGAGTGTAAGAATTAGTTAAGTAACATTTATATTGTATTAGGTGTCATAGATAAGCTAAAGATGATTTAAAGTTATAAGAGGATGTGGTAAGTTCTATGTAAATACTATGGCATTTTGTCTAAGAAACTTGAGCAGCTACAGATTTTGGTTTCCATAGATGGTCTTCCATAGATGAATATTGAGGGAAGAATGTATGTTAAAAGTGAATAAGTAATAAAATATTTTTTAAGGGGCTGGAGAGATGGCTTTGCAGTTAAGGCACTTGCCTGCAAAGCCACAGGACCTAGGTTCAATTCCCCAGGACCCATGTAAGCCAGATGCACAAAGTGGCACATGCATCTGGAGTTTGTTTGCAGTGGCTGGAGGCCCTGGCGTGCCCATTCTCACTCTATCTGTCTCTCTCTGCTTCTTTCTGTCTCTCAAATAAATTAACAAATAAATAATAAAAATAAAATATTTTTTAAAAAGTAATTAAGGAGGTGAAATTAGGGGCTTTGGGGATAGTTCAGTGGTAAGGCACATGCTTAGCATGTACAAGGCCCTGGGTTCCATCCCTAGCACTGGCAAGTGAAATTCTAAGAGAATAGTATTTTTAAAAATAAAAAGAATACATGAGACTTCTATAAAATATACCTACTGAAACAAAGCTTTCAATGTATGAGGTATCAACATTTAAATAGTAACTTAAAGGCTGGGGCTTCTGCTTAGTGTTGGTGTATGTACTTAGCGTTGTACTTAATATATACTTGGTGTTGGAGTATGCACAGTATGTACAAAGTTGTGGGCATCATCTGCATTCCAAAAAAAAATGAGAAAAAAACACAAAAGAATTTTATAATATTTGGTAGAGGATGTTCATATATTCTATCTTGTTAAAAGTTGTAAGTTCACAAACACTAGGACAAGCAACCATTATTTATTTGTAGTGCTAAGGAGAACCCAGGGCCTGAGATATGCTAGATATGTTTTACTATTGATCTATCCTCCCATCCCTTAGCTATCATTAAAAAGCAGAAGTGATAGATACTGGGGCATACAGATAGAAACACAGGCTAGTGGAAGATGTTCAGTACAAAGGAGATCAAGTGGAAGACATAAATAAGGACAGAAAGTGAACAACATAGTGAGTCTTTACATCTTTTGATCTACAAATATCCTAACAGAGAATCTACTTTCCTTCATGCCCGCACATGGAGTAGATACAGAAGTTGACCAAATATTATATCATAAAGAAAATAATGGTAAGTTCTATACTTTTCTTGACATAGTGCAATTAAGCTAGAATTAAAACTAAAATGTAAACCCTAAGCCTGTCTTCCCACTGAAAGTTAAAAATCTACTAAATACTACTTAGTTAAAAAGCAAACAAAATACAAAGAAAAGAAACAAAGAGGTAATGAAAGAACTAAATATCAGAGACTGCTGTATACATGTAGTGATCATAGGAAAATTCAGTCTTAAAAACTTCTATTGATAAAATGAACAAAACTTTTTGAACTGTGTTAACCTAAAAAGTAAGAAAAGCAGGCTTGGATAGATGGCTCAGCAGTTAAGGTGCTTACCCTACAGAGCCCGAAAACCAGAGTTCAATTCCCCAGTGCCCACATAAAGCCAAATGCACAGGGTGACACATGCATCTGGGGTCCATTTGCAACAGCTGGAGGCCCTGGCACACACATTTTCTTTGTCTCTCTTCTATCTCTCTCTGCTTGCAAATTTTAACAATAAAAAGTAAGAAAAGTGTATGTGCCCAAAGAAACCAGAATAAAAAAACAATAATAAGGGAAAAAACAGAAAAGCTATAAAGATTTATAAGAGAAAATAATAGGTCATGGGGCAGGGGAAGGAATTATCATGGTTTATTGTCTGTAAGTATAGAAGTTGTCAATTAAAAAACAGAAAATAATAGGTCAAATTAATAAAAGAAAGTTTTGGTTCTCTGAAACAGTAAGAAAAATGTATGAATTGCCTGCCAAGTTAACTAAATCAAAACAGGAGAACACTGATCAGGAAAAATAAGAGAAAGAAATAATGTGGAATAGGAATTAGAATGAATGAACCAAATTGGTTTCCAAATGAATAACACAATCACTCAAAACAGAGGGTGGAAAATAAATCTATGTCATTTTGACTATGTGCATTGAGACTAGAGGAAAAAAAATATCCCTCTATACAAATAGGGAACCCCAGAGAGGTTTGGTTTTCACAGACACCTAAGTTAGTTGCTTTTTATTTCTGTTGGTGCTGGGATGGAACCCAGGGCCCCTTGCATACTAAGATTAGATAATAAAGGCACATAACAACTAAGCCATTTATGATGTTGAATCAGATTCTGAATGAAAGGACATTATTGAAAAATTGAAACCATTTAACTTTTAGATAAGCAAATAGTATTAATACTAATTTTCCAATTTTGACTAATGTCCTTGTTCTTTGGAGATAACACAAAAGTATTTAGGGAGAAAGGAACATAATGTCTGCAAATTTATAATAGAAGAATCTATATATGGAAAGAATTATGAAACAAATGTGGTAAAAGACAAAATGATTGTGGAATATGGATGAAGGATTAAATAATAGTTATTCTCTCTCTCTCTCTGTGTGTGTGTGTGTGTGTTTGTGTGTTTTGCTGAGGAGTTAGCCTAGAGTCTTGTGCATGTTAGGCAAGTACTACCATTGAGCCACTTTCTCAGCTCCCCATTTTTAAACATTTGAATTTAATTTTGTTTTTATTTTGAGATAGCAGTGTAGGTTGTGCTTGAGCTCAATCTGTAGTCCAGGCAAATTATTTCAGTTTAGAAATTAACAAAAAAGAAGTATTTGAAAACGTTTGTGAAAACATTCAGGAGAACGGTGTGGACACACACACACACACACACACACACGCACACACACCTGTGGTCCCAGCACAGGAGGGTCAGTAATTTGCCAGTGTGAGTCCAGCTTGGTCTACACGATGAGACCCTGTTTCAAAAACAGCAGAATACAACAACAACAACAACAAAACCCCAAACAAAACTGATAAAAGGTGCTCCAGGTCATTATTGTGGCACTGTTGATAACTTGGGCACAATTGAAAGGAACTTAATTGTTTCCAAGAGAATACAGGAGATGTATAAACAAATTTGTGTTGTAATCACACATGCATTATAGATGAATGAACTCTGATCTACATGTGTCAACAGGTGACAATCTCAAAATTAAACTATAGGTGAAAAGAGCAGGTGGCAGGAACTATAGGATGTAACTCATTGATAGAGTACATGGGGGGGGGGTTTGATCATCAACCCAAACAGGGGTAAAAATATAAAGTATATAAACAGAAAACAATGATGGACATTGTTGATGAACAATCTCTGTCCTGAAAGATTTTTCAGGCATTTAAAGAAAAGTCAAGTAAACACAAGATTACCATGTAGGAGGAAGAAAGCAGCAATTAGTATGGATGGCTAATATGGAAAGAGGAAGTGGGAAAGATCAGAAGGAATATTCATTCTCCAGAAATGGGAACATTTCATGGCTCTCTCTCATACTGAACCAAGTCTTAAAAGACAAGAGAGGGTGACCCAGCTGCAAGTTAGGAAGGAGAAGGATGTTTCTAGACGATAATGTTATTTGCAAAATTCCAGAAGCTTGGTGAAAATCACCAGAGAAGGTTTCTTGGAGCTGGAGCCTCTATAGGTGGGGTTGGGAGTGGGAGGGGGCAGGTAGGCGATAATGGTTGGTGTCCCCTTGACAAGGGCTCTAGACCTAGCTAAATAATTTTGTTTGAGGCAGGGTCTCACGCTGTAGCCCAGGCTGTCTTGGAACAGGAAGCAATCCTCTCTGTCTCTTGGACTGCTGGGATTATAGTTGGGATTCACCATACCCAGCTTAGATGTAAAGGTTTGTGCCTCCAGACTCAGCTCCTGACTGGACCTCAGAATTTCAACGCTTAGCTCCTACATGAAAACGTAGGGAGAAAAGGACTGAAGGCGGTGGTTCTGGCTGGAATGTTTTCCTGTTGGGTCTGTGTGGTTTTACATTGATGTCGAACGTCTTAATTACAAAATAAAAGCTGATGTAATTGCCACACAGGGAATCGTGAACTTGGGTTCTAACTCAGTGGGCTCATGGATGTTATGTTTTTGTTCTGTGCATTTTAAACTAAATTTTAAGAGCCAAATGGCAAATAATGTGGTAAGAATTCGAAGAGTTGAAGTACACGAAAGGCTTCGAGCTCTGAAAACACAACCACAAAAAAAAAAAAGAAAGAAAGAAAAAAAAAAGGAGAAAGAAAGAAAGAGACCACAAGGCGGCGGGGGGCGAGAAACCCTGTAGTAGCCGGTCTTTGTGTGAGCAGAAACCAGGGCACCCCTGCTGGCTGTTTGTTGGGATGCTGAGGGGAGGAAGCCCGCCCCGCCCAGCGCGGCCCCGCCCCACCCTTAAGCCCCCTCCCGCCCGAGCCTCCGTCAGCCCGAGCCCCTCCTCCCTGTATGACGTCATCTCCCGTCTCCAGGTAACCTAAGGGTCAAACACGGCGGCCGCAGGGGCTGCAGTCTGCCCACCCCTCTCCTGTTGGACCCCAGATAATCAGCGCCATGACCCTGCCGCTTCTGCCAGGGAACAGCTTTAATCGCAAAGTGAGTAACCAGGGCATCAGAGGTCTTGGCCAGATGCTGGGGTTCAGTCATGGTCCTGACGTGACCACGTCCCTAGACCCTACCTGAGGGCACCTGACTGTGGGTTGGGTACCCTTGAAACCAAACATTCTCCTAGTTCCTAGATTAGCTACTTAGGGGGAGTTTTTTACAGCTGACAGGATGGTCCAAGGTAGTTAGTGATTAGCAATGAGAAAATTAGCAATTGAATGGTTAATGTGTGCCAGGTGTTACACTTTAATCTCCTTACACGGTATTAATATTGGATGCTGTCCCAAACACTTTGAGATACAATTTTTAAAAATATGTTTTAGCAGATTTTTTTATTAGTTTTGGACATACTCAGTATGTAAACAACACATGTTGGTACCATTCTTTCCCCTATCCCTCTTCCCCCCCCTTCCAAAGGGACCCTTCTCATTGGGGATGCAGATCATCAACCCCATGTGGATTATGGGTCGTGCATTGCGGGGGCAGCAGTCAGTTATGGGGAAGAGGCATTGTCTCTGTGCAAAATGTTCCAACTTGTGGCTCTAACAATTTTTCCTCCCCCCTTTCCGCAAAATTCCCTGAGCCATGTTAGGTGCATTTTAAGTCTACTTCAGTGATGGTCTCTTAGGAGCCTCTGGATCTCTGTTTTGGTAGGTGTTGAGTGTCCTCAGTGTATCTCCTTCACCCTTGTGCTGACATCAGGTTCACCAAGAAAGCAGCATTCTGGTTCATTTCCCCAATTCCTGTGTGGTTTCAGCTGGGGCCCTGGTGAAGTGCAATAGGCGGTTTTTCTCCTCAGGTCCTGCTCCCTTCTGAAAAAGAGAAGCAGGTTCTCGAACGGAGAGTGAAGTCAGCACGTGTTAAATGGGATAACCATTATTAGTTTAGAGAATTTTTTTAAAAAATTTATTTGCAAGCAGAAAGAGAGAAGAGAGAGAGAATGGGCACGCCAAGGCCTCCAGCCACTGCAAATGAACTCCAGATGCATGCACCACTTTGTGTGTCTGGCTTTAGGTGGGTACTGGGGAATCAAACCGTAGTCGTTGAGCTTTGGAGGCAAGTACCTTAACCACTGAGCTATCTCTCCAGGCCAAGATATAATTTTTATTCCCATTTTAAAATTGAGGAAGTTGAGGCACTGAGCTACAGTCAAAATGGTGAAGCTCATTTTCTCTCAGGCAACCTTTCTACACAGCCTAGAAGCCTATTGTCCTCAGCCCACTATGAAAATAAATATACTTTCTGCTGTTAAATTGAAGACACCTGGCACAGTGTGTGTTGGGGGAAGGGGAGTGGTAGCAAGCATTTAGGTATTCCATTAGTCTATAAAGGTTTGCACCTGACACTTCATGGAGAGAGGCTCCCAAACTAAGAGAGCAAGATGAGAATACAAAACAAAAAATTTAAAAACCATCCGTGAACATTTGTCAGTAAATAAAACCTTATTTAAACAATAGGAAAACTATTCAGGATTTTGTTTGCTCAGGGTTACTGCCCTTAATTTGGGTTTGCCAGCCATGTCTTCAGAAGACATGAGTGACCTAGAATCACTCATGGTATTGGTAAACCTCTGCTAAGTTTACAAATCACTCAGCACATTGAAGCATTTGACTACGAATTCTGAAGTGTCTTATCTAAGTTGCTGGACCTAAAGTACCATTTTTTTTTTTTTTGTAGCTTCTGCATGGAAAGTAGATTCTGAACCCCTCTCTCCTGTCAGTTGGTCAGCCTGAGTCTGAACACTGCTTTTGTGCATTTCCTGTCTTGGCTGATGATTACAGGCTCATCTCCCAAGCATAGCATTGCTTTTTGCTTTTTAACTGGTGAGCCATTTCTCCAGTCCAAACATTGCTTTTTGAAAATTTTTGTTTTATTTATTTGTAAGCAGAGAGAGAGAGAGAAGAGAGACATAGAGAATGGGTGAACCAGGGCCTCCAGCCACTGCAAACTCCAGATGCATGCACCACTTTGTACATTTGGCATAATGTAGGTACTGGGGAATCTAACCTGGATCTCATTAGGCTTTGCAGGCAAGTGCCTTAACCACTGGGCCATCTCTCCAGCCCCAAGTGTTGCTTTTTGGTAAGATTTAGTCAGCCACACAATTAAGAAAGGCCCACAAGAAGCAGGGCATGAAGGAAAATTCCAGAAATAAAGAAACTTACTGTGTAAGAGCAATTTTAATAAAACATGAAAGGAGAACTGACAGCTTTTGGCCCAACAGCCCCTTTGATCACTGAAGCATCACAACTCTCACACGTGGTGATTTAGGGTGGAAGGAAAGTGGTTGGGTCAAATATTTTAAAATCTACAATGTTGTACTGAGTACTTTTGATATGTTTCTATTAAAAAACTTTCTTTGAAAAATTATTTTTATTTTATTTATTAGAGAGAGTGCACCAGGACTTCTTGGCACTGCAAATGAATTCCAGATGCATGTATCTCTTTGTGTGTCTGGATTTATGTGGGTACTGGGGAATTGAACTTGGACCGGCAGGCTTTGGAAGCAAGCACCTTTAACTGCTGAGCCATCTCTCTAATCCCATCCCATCCCCCCCCAAAAAAGTTTTCATTGTGAAGAATATCACATGTTCAGGAAAGTGCACAATTTATGGTCATAAAATGGACCTCAAGGAATAGCATACTACTGGTACTCCCAGTAAACCCTCCCCATTAGAGTTGCTATTTTTAGCAGGTAAAAATACATCCCCTGAAAATTGCAAGGGATCAATTTATACTAAAGGATTATTTATCTGAGATTCAAATTTAACTGAGCATCTTGTATATGTGGTTACTCTACCTATGACTCTAAGTTTATTACTCTTTCCTTACTCTCCAAATGTAACCACTCATCTCATTTCTGTCACAGTGAGACTTGGCTTGCTTTGGAACCATTTTTTTTTTTTTGTTTTGTTTTTTGGTTTTTCGAGGTAGGGTCTCACTTTAGCCCAGGCTGACCTGGAATTCACTATGGAGTCTCAGGGTGGCCTTGAACTCACAGCGATCCTCCTACCTCTGCCTCCCGAGTGCTGGGATTAAAGGCATGCGCCACCACGCCCGGCTTGGAACCATTTTTTAAAAAAAATGATTATTTATTTGGGGTGTGTTTGTGTGTGTGCGTGCGTGCTTGCATGCATGCCACAATTTCTGGCTTTTACATGGGGTCTGGGAGTCCAAACTCGGGTACATCTGGCTTTTTGTGGGTACTAGGGATTCAAACCTCGGTCCTTAGGCTTTGCAGGCAAGTGCCTCAGCCACTAAGCTATCTCTCCAGCTCCAGCTTCTTTTTCCCCCCCAAAAAATTTAGTTGCTAGATTTGGATTATGCTAAGAGAATCTTGGGCATTGTGGTAGTTTGAATAGATGGCCCCTAATATATTCAGTTCTTTATTGTTTGTAGTTTGCATTCTGCAGCTACCTGGCTGGAGGCAATGTCACTGGGTGGATATTTAGGTGTGGTGGTGGGTTTCAGATTTCAATCTAAAGATATGCAAAGTGTGCCTAGCTGGAGTTCCTGAAGTATGTTGTGGCTTTTGACCTTTTAGGCTTGTGCTTCTCTCTCTCTGCTTGGGCCTGTGAAGGCAGGCCAGCTTCTTCTGCCATTATGGAACTTCCCCTGGATCTGTAAGCTTCAATAAATCCCTTCCTCCATAACTGTGTCTGGTCTGAAAGTTCATCTCAGCGAACCTGAAGCTGTCTGCTACAGGCATATTGTCAAAATTTTAAGATATTAAAATTAAAGGGACTCTTCCAGCCAAGGCCAAAATCCTCCCTACAGGATTTTATATGGATTGGGTAGCTGACTCTGCATCAGGAGCAGCACACTCCCGCTCTGCTTTATAGTTCATTGCTGAGCATGGTACCCAGGGCCTCACACATGTTCTCTGCCCCAGAAATGCATCTCCGTCCTCCACTTTCTGCTTTTTATCCAATCACCTTAGCACCATTTTAGGAAGGTTTTTGGTAAATAGCCCATCATCTAATCTTTCCCTGCTTGGTATATACTCTTGACCACTGAGCTAACTTATAATGAAACAGATGCTTTCCTAAGAAGAAAGAAAAGTTATTTGAATTCACAAGAGTAAAATGGGAATTTAATGAATCATGACTAACATTTTTTAAAGGTAAAAGTATAGAAAGAAAAATAATAGAATAGAATAGAATAGAATTGAAAACTCGGAATGTATTATACTTGGAGAATAAGTGTTGTTTTGCGAACTTTTGTTTCCTTCCTGTGTGTGTGCGTGAGCACTGGTGCATGTGGGTGGGTGTGAGCTGGGCTGCTAAAATATAGCTGTTACTGTGGTTGCAGCCCGTATTTGAGAAATGCTTTTACACCTTCCTCCACCAGTTCTTGCCTTGGTGTTTTAAAAGCAGATCTTCAATTCCTTTCAAGGTTAGATCTGGTCCCTAGCCTTCAGGAAGCCATGACCAGACCTACATCAAGCCTCTCTTAATCTTTTTGAAATTTTCTTAGTTTTTGACATAAAGTTCACAGAGAAAAATTAAGGTTTAGCTGTTTAAAAATGAACAATTAGTTTAAAAATTCAAAATTAGTACATTCAGCATTGTAAAACTGTTGCTACTAACTAGTTCCAAGATATTCTTTGTCTCTCTAAATCTCAGTCTGTTTACCTTGGAGGTATCGGTGAAATATGAAATGATTTTTAAGGTCTCATAGAACTCCTACATACATTAAGTTTGGCCAATGATTTGTCAATATAATAATTATTTTTATTAGTTTTAGAGGGTTAACATACAAGTAAATGTGTTTCACTGTAGATATATATGTACATATATATTTGTATATGTATTATAATTATATATAATATATTATAATATATACTATATATATGTATTTACATATATATATACACATATAAAACCTCCTACTGCCCTCCTCATCCTCTTGAACCCTTGTTGGTCCCCTTCCTCCCCTGAAATAGTTCCTTCTTCTGCTTTCATTTCATGACCTATATACCACATTCTCTTTTCTTCTTTCCCCTCTCCTCACTTTAGATTTCTTCATTCTCTTTCATAGCCCTTTTTTGTACTCATGTTGCTTACACACACACACACGGATGTAGACTTGATATAGTCCAGGTTGGTCTCAAACTCACAATCCTTCTACCTCAGTCTCCTGAGTGCTAGGAATAGAGGTGTATACTACCAAGCCCAGCTGGTAAATATCTTTTTTTGTGTGTGTAGAAAGAAGTCTAGTCTGGTATGGATCTGTGCATTCCATCTGATGTATTGACCCTGCTGTCTTTCAGAAAGGATCACTGTAAAGAAAGTTGTCATATCATAGAAGAAATTTCAGGTTGTTTCCTCCCTCCCCTGACTTTTTGAGATAGAATTTCACTGTTTGCTAGGTTGGCCTTGAACTCACTATATTGACCAAGCTGGTTTCAAACTTCCAGTAGTCCTTTTGTCTTGGTCTTCATGGCAAGTATGCATTACTATATCAGGCATAAGTTAACTTTTTTGAAGTACTGGTGACAGAACCCAGGGCCAGGGACATTCCAAACAATGGCTCTACCAGCTGAGCTACATCCAGCCCTAGACTGTTCTTTCTTGTAAAATTCTGACTTGATATTTTTCTTTCTGCATTATCTACCAGGCCTAAAAGTCTTCTCCTAGTTTATGTTATAGGGTTCCTAATGAAAAATGAAATATGGCATGAGCAAGAACAGGTTTCTGTCTTATTTATAACAAAATAATTAATTTTAGCTAGCTTTTTTGAGAAAACAACTCAGCTATTAAACTTAGCTTACCCTTATTTAATTTTTTTCTCTGCTTTTCTTTCCTTTTTATACATTTAAAAAGTAGTAAGGCAGTATAGTACATTTGTAATAAACAATGTAAAATTAATAGTTCTGTTTTAATCCAAGATGGCATTTACTTTTTCAAAAAGATTTATTTGATGTAATTTAAACATTGTAAATTCATTCTAGTTAGGCTATTTACAGCATGAAAAGATGTTGACAGTGCTAAATAGGAAAGCTACTAAAACCATGTGACAAAGCAATTAGAATAAAAATATAACCTAAGACGTCATTTTATATAGGACTTAAGATTTTTTTTCTCTGACTGACACAATTAAGATGCAATTGAATTTTAATCTTGATTTTTTTAAATCTTGATTTTTTATGGACATATATATGTTACTAAAGAATCCAAATTTATCTTTCTAATGTGAAATCTATGCTTATATTTTGTCACACAAATAAATACTCAATTGTGAATCAGACTTAGAAAGGTAAGCATACAATCGTTTTATTTTCAACTGAAATTGGGTTTCTGGCCTTTCTCTCTATACCTGCCAAACAAGGACAGTTGTGGTTATACATAAGACATTGAAAACTATAGCTAAATGATCATATCTTATAAATGGATACACACTTGAATTTCATATAAATTCTAACCAGCCATATGGTACATGCATGTTTAACTTGTTAGGAAATTGACAAACTTCTTTTCCCTCCCTCCCTCCCTCCCTCCCTCCCTCCCTCTCTCTCTCTCTCTCTCTCTCTCTCTTTCTTTCTTTCTTTCTTTCTTTTGAGACTGTCACATGTAGCCCAGGCTGGCCTTGAATGCCTTATCCTCCTGCCTATCTCCCAAATGCTGAGAATACAGGCCTGCCTCACCACAGCATGTGGTGACTGTTGTCTAGTTTGCATTGCCACCGGTAGTGAATAAGAGCTCCTGTTATTCAGCATCCTTGTGAGCAAGTGATATTGTCAATGTTTTGAATTTTAGCCATTTTAATAAATGTGTAATATATCTCAATATTAAGTTTTGTTTCCCTGATGGCTGTGATCTTGAACCTCTTTTCATAAACTCTTTGTCATTGGTGTGTCTCCTTTGGTAAAATGTGTTTTCATTTGGGTGGTTAAGATTCTGGATAGAAATTCACTGTTGATATACGGGCTGCTAATATTTTTCCCATTCTGTGGTGTGAATTTTACTTAGAACAAAGCTAGAAAACATGCAGATATGTTAAAGATAAGATATAACATGAATTCAAATGGATATTTCCAATGCAAATTTAGGATAAGTGGGCTTTTATTTAACTTCTTTGATTTTTATACTTATGTTTTATTTACATTGAAAATATTGGTTTGCAAGGATGGTAGCAATTATTTACTTCTCCTATCTTACCATAAGTATAGACCCACAATTTTACTAGGTATGAGTGTATGTGTGTGATGTATATGTATGGGCATGAGTATGCCATGACATGAATGGAGATCTGAAGATAACCTTGGCCAGTGTGTTTGTCTTCTCTTTCCACTTTGCTTGAGTCAGGGTTCCCTTGTTTTTTTTATTTTTTTATTTTGCCACTTCATGGGTGCCAGTCTATCTTACCCAGAAGCTTCTGGATTTTCCTGACTCTGACTCTCAATGCCACAGGAATGTTGAATTACAGATATGTGTACTGGCTTCATGTGGTTGCTGGGGAAATGAAGTAAGGCCAGCAATTCACTGACCCATCTCTCCAGCCCCCATATAATTTTTGACCAGTAACAATTGCATTACTAACTGTGAGTTTTTAAAAATAGTTTTAAGATTTCTTAGCAGTTCTTTCTGGTTTTATAATATCTTTCACTAGGATTGTATTGTTTTGTGCCTGTGTGTGTGTGAGAGAGAGGGAGAGAGAGAGGGAGAGAGGGAGAGAGGGAGGAAGGGGCACTGTGTGTGTGTGTGTGTGTATTGCAATGTTGGTGCTGAAATCTAGTGCACTGCATCACATCTACTCCGCAGGTGCTCTTAATAGTTGCTAATGTTACTTAAATGCTTTGTTTTGTTACCAATTCTATACCCAGTTAGCTTCATTCCTTTCATTGTGCTTTTTATTCTTAATTTTTTCCTTCATTAAAATGTGAAAAAAAATAGCTGGGTATGGTGGTACACACCTTTAATCCCAGCACTGGGGAGGCAGAAGTAGGAGGATTGCCATGTGAGTCTAAGACTACATAGTGAGTTCCAAGACAGCCTAGGATAGAGCAAGACCCTACCTCAAAAAAAAGGTAAGAAATTATGTGGTTTCAAAATCAAATTTACAACATAAGATGCAGGTCTAGCTTTTATCTCTGATATTATAACCGTGTTTCCTTTCTTCCTCTTTCTGTAAACAACTTTTTAAAAAACTACTTTGGGTTATTCATTCCCTCTCTTTCTCTTACTCAGTCACACACACACACACAATAAATTCTTAAATATATTTACGTGCTTCCCCTTTATTAAATAAATGGTAACATATTCTGTACATTATCTTGCATATTTTTTAACTTTAATGGTATATCTTGGAGGTCTTTTAGTAGACAATAAAGCTATTTCTCATTCCTTTTGACAGCTATAGAGCTATTCCATTTTGTGTTTATTCTACACATGCAATTTTTTCTTTTTCCCATCCACTTTTAATATATACTTAAAATTGCTAGTCTTTTGCTATTATAAATAAGGCCATAAAATCACCAAAGTTATATTTCAAAAGAGACTATCAAAATAGGGAAAAGACAGCCAACCCACAGTGTGGGAGAAAATATTTGCAAAGCATATATCCAGTAAGGAACTGAGATCAAGAGTATATTAAAGATTTAACAATAAGAATAAAATAATCAAATTTTAAAATGGGAAAATGATCTGAAGAGATGTTTCTCCAGTGAAAATATACAAGTAGCAAATATGTACATGAAAAGATGTTCAAAACCTTACTCATCATGGACTTGTAAAATAAAATCACAATGAGATATTATTTCACAGGCATGGCATGGCTATAACAGAAAAAGAAAGATATTAACAAGTGTTATAAAGGACATAGAGATGTTAGAACCTTTATGCCATGCTGATAGGATTGTAAAATGGTGCTTCTGTGGTAGAAAAAAAGTCTGGTAGTTCCTCAAATGGATAAATATAGAGGAATGTGTGACATATAGGCATATACCCAAGGGAAAAGAAAACATAAAACAAATGTGTATATAAATGTTTATGACAGCATTCCTCATTTTTGTTTTTTTTATATTTTTGAGGTAGAGCCCATGCCATGAACTCACAGTGATCCTCCTACCTCTGCCTTCCAAGTGCTGGGATTAAAGATATTTGCCACCCCGCCCAGATTTATTGTTCATATTTTTGAAATTTTTTCATTTTAATTATTTTGTGCAGGGGATTGACCTCAGGGCATTATGCATGTTAAGCAAAGCATGCAGTCTACCACTGAGCTATATCTCCAGCCTAGCATCTTCTGTACTGATGAACTACAATCAAAATGTCAACTATTGATGGTTGAAGAAAATATGATTTATATCCACAATCACATATTATTATTTTTATTTGAATTTTTGAAACAAGGTCTTTTGTAACCCACATGGTTCTTACATTCTGTGTAATCCAGGCTAACCTTGAATTTGGGATCTTATGCCTCAGCCTCCAAACTTCTGAGATTATAAGCATGTGGCATCATGCCTGGTGCTAGAATATTATTCAGCCATAAAAAGAAATGACATAGTGGGGCCTCCACTATATGCCACCATGTCTGGCCTAGGCCACCTCTGAAGAGAGCTGAGAGTTATCTTGATTTTTAAAATTGATTTATTTGCAAGCAGAGCGAGACAGAGAGAAGAGATACAGAGAGAATGGGCGCACCTGGGCCTCTGGCGGCTGCAAATGATGCATGTGACTTTATGGGGGCACTAGGGAATCAACCCTGGGCTTTGCATGTAAGCACCTTAACTGCTGAGCCATCTCTTCAGCCCTTATCTTGATTTTTCACTATCTTTTTGAAGGTAAGAAAGAATATAGGAAGTTAACAGTGGCTACTGAGAGCCAACTAACTGTCCCCCACACCAGCCACAGTAGCAATACCTGTGAATCTAGATGCTGTCCTTGGCCTTAGCATTTCTTTCTTCCTTTTCTATGGTGTTGGGAATGGAACTTAAATTGTGCATGCTTCGGCTAGGTAAGTTTCACCACTTAGTTTTATCCTCAGCCTTTAATTTGTGTGTGTGTGTGTTTAAATTGTATAAATGACATATGTATATAACAGTACTGTTCTTTCTAAACCATCTTTTCCATAATGAAAACAACCCCAATACTCCACTTACACCAGCATGCTCACTGTCTTAATTTGATTATATTTAAATTTTTTCCACTTACTTATTAATCTATCTCATTCTCTAATAGCATCCTCCCCAGCTTCTTCTTCTTTCCATCTAGATGCTAGTCTTCCCTCAAAACTCAGTTCTAATTCCCATGTTATTAAAGCCTCCCTTGATCATCTATCTGTTTTAGTATGATTTTTTGTTGCTATAATCGAATACCTGAGACTATTCACTTTACTTAATATTTTTGAAATAGGGTATGACTTTTTAGTTCAGACTGGCCTCCAACATGGGATTCTTCTGTCTTGCATCCCCATCCCTAGTTTCCCTCCCTGCCCCCCTTCTTTCCTTCCTTCCTTCCTTCCCTCCCTCCCTCCCTCTCTTTCTCTCTCCCTCCCTCTTTCCCTCCCTCCCTCCCTCTTTCATTGTTTCATCCTTTCTTTGTTTTTTGAGGTAGGGTCTCACTCTAGCCCAGGATGACCTGGAACTCACTCTGTAGTACTAGGCAGGCCTTGAACTCACAGTGATCCTCCTACCTCTGCCCCCAGAGTGCTGGGATTGAAGGAGTGTGCCACCATGCCTAGCCAGTTTTTCATTTTAATGAAATTCAAATGTCCAACCTTCGTTTTATGCATTATGCTTTTTTGTGTTATATGTAGGCTTAGCTCTACATCCTAAAAAATATCTACTTTCCCACCAAAATTTTATATTTATTATTGTATCTATTATAATTTATGTCAGTGGTACATTTCAGATAAATTTGCATAAGGTATAAAATTAGATTATGGATGATTACTTTCATGGATTAATGTCTTATTGCTTCAGCACTATTTGTTAAAAAGACTTTTCTTGGGGCTGTGGAGATTGCTGAGCAGTTAAGGTGCTTGCCTACAAAGCCTATGGACCAAGGTTTAATTCCCCAGTACCCACATAAGCCAGATGCACAAGGTGGTGCATGCATCTAGAATTCATTCTTAGTGGCTAGAGGCCCTGGCATGTCCATTCCCTCTCTGTATCTGCCTCTCTCTCAAATAAATAAGAAAATAAATAAAATATTTTAAAAAGACTTTTCTTTCATTTACTTGCTTTTGTATCTTTGTAAAAATACATTTATTTGTGGGTCAGCATCTGAGTTATCTGTTCTGTTCCATTGACCTATGCAACATTCCTCCTCCCACTGCCACACTATTGCTGCTTCTACTTAGCCAAGTTTCAGATCAGGATCAGTGATTTCTAATACTTTATTATTGTCAAAGGTTTCTGCCTTTCTTGTTTCCTAAAGTGTAAATAAAACCTAACCGTTAGTCCATATAACAATCTTATTCTGTTAAAAATAATTAAGGGCTGAGCATGTAAATCAGTAGTAGAGCACTTACCTAGCCTGTGCAAAGTCCTGGGTTCCATCCTCAGTGCCATAAATATGTAAGTAAATAATTACATAAATAAACAAAATAAATAAAGGATGATTTTAGACTGTATGCATCCATTGTAATGATTTGTATTGCAAGTGATGGAATTACCTGTTCAATAGAGAGGCTTACACAAGCAGAGATTTAACTTCCCAAGCAGGAAGTCTAGAGCATATGTTCCGAAACTGAACTGCAGCTCAGCATCTGTGCCATCACACCCACCTCACTGCCCATCCTTCCAAAGAAACTGCTGTAGGTCCAGGCATCATTCATACCTCTCAAGGTAAGAAGAGATGAATGAGGGGTGGCATCCCTTGCACCTGTCCCTTGTCTCAGGAGAGCAAAAACCTAGTTTAGAATCTCAAAATAGACTGCTGCAAAAGACACCAAGGAAACAAGTGCAATGTTTAGCTTTTTCTGGATTTAAAAATGGAGAATGACAAGAGAGAAGGAATGGGGAGGGTGGATGTATGAATCAGCTACAATGAGTCAGTGATTTTACCTAGCTTTAGTCAAAGGGTTTGGAACTCTCCTCTTTATTGACTGGTTCCTTGAGTTGAATTATTTAGAGAAAAAAACCTCAGCATCTTGAGGAAGAGCTGCACATTTCTATTCATCTCGAAATAAATTTTATTTTCTACTTTCATGATTGATATACACTACTAAATATATAAAACAATGTTATTGTTATATTGAGTTGATGGCTAAGAATCACATACATAACACTTTTTTTCAGTTAGGTCAAGAAATAGAGAAAAAATTAGCTTAAAATATTTGAGCTTTTTGACATGCTTTTTTATTTGTCCATTTGGACTTATTTTTAGTGATTTAGGTTTATTAATAAGTAATGGTTGCTTTTATGCTTTTATGGTCCTGTGCTGTTCAGATTCCCACTTTTCCAAAGCAATTTTGTTGTTATTTTCTCTTGGAGGTTCACAATATTTGCTTAATGACTTCTCCTTAAAAGAACTGAAAAAAGAGAAAATGAATTTCTAAAATAAATATGATATGAAGGGAGGAAAAAATCCACACTGTTCTTGGAACAGAAGCAAACCAGATCTGGCAGGCATGTCTAAGAATGATACTTTTAGATAATTCTATATCAGATTTTCTATTAACCTTAGAAAGTAGTTAGATGCCTGGTATGGTGGAACAGGCCCATAATATTAGCACTTGGGAGACTGAGGCAGGATGATCCTGACTTCCAGCCTACCCTGACCTACTTAGAAAGTCTTTCTCTTTAAATAACAACAAGAAAAAGTAGTTAGAAAAGAAGGTGTGATTACTAAATGGGTTTTGGAGGGTAGAAAAGAGTAATGTTGAGGATCGAATCAGGGCCTAGGGCATGCTATTTAAGTACTCTATCACTGAGCTTCATCCCCCATCCATGAAATCCTAAATATTAGCTAGCTCTCCTCAGTCTCCACATTTCCAGTAGATGCTGGTTGCTATAGAGGGGTTTCAATACTACTGTTTCTTATCCCTGCCCTAGTTTAAGGGATTGAATCTAGATCTTGTTACCTGACCTATCTCTCCCTTTACAGATTATGCTAGTTATTTTGTTGTAATTTTCAAAAGGAAAACAATAATTCAATCCTGATGACTGAAACAAAGGGGAGATCTAGTACTTTTCTGGAACAAGGCACAAGAGATATAAGGCCTAGTGCTAAAGCCTAGACATTGGGTTGCATCCTATATTTGCCACTTCTGCCACTTGATGGCCTTGAGAAAATTGCTGAAACTCTTCAGAATCCCCATTTATAAAATGAGCATAATAATAGCACATACTCAGGTTTTCTCTGAGATGAACAGGTTATGTAAAACAATTTTCTTGTTCTTAAGAAATATGCACTGAGGAGGCTCAAGAGATGGTTCAGAGGGCAAAGGTGCTCACTTGCAAAGGTTCATGGCCTAGGTTTGATTCTCTATTACCCATGTAAAGTCAGGTGCAAAGAGTGGCACATGCATCTGGAGTTCATTTGCAGTGGCAGCAGGCTCTGGTGAGCCCATACTCTCTCACTCTCTGCCTCTTTTTTTCTCTTTCTCAAAGCAATAAATATATTATAAAAAGAAATATGCACTGAAGTATTTAGAGGTAGACACGATGGAAACAAAGTATTCTCAGGTGGTTGAGAGAAAATGTGTTTGTGTTAGCAAACACACATACACTGAGAGGATACATACAAATGTGACCAAATATTAAGTTTGTAGTATGGACATAGGAATTATACTGTTTTTGTAAATTTTAAGTAAGTTCAAAATTATTTCAAAATGTTTTATGTTTAAGAAGGGAGTTGAAGCCAGGTGTGGTGGTGCACACCTTTAATCCCAGCACTCTGGAGGCAGAGGTGGGAGGATTCCTGTGAGCTAGAGGCCACCCTGAGACTCCATAGTGAATTCCAGGTCAGTTTGGGCTAGAGTGAAACCCTACCTCGAAAAACCAAAAATAAATAAAATGAAAGCAAAAATAAAAAAAGGAGTTGCATGATTTTAAGATGTATAGAACATCACTATAATTTTTATTAGTTAATATGGTAACAGAAATGCTATTTGCACATGCAAAGATAGGCTTTGAGCTTGCTGTGGTCTTGGGACCTTGTCAGGTTCATACCAAGTTTCTTGCTATTTTCTAAGGTAGACTCTTCTGATTCAAGTTTCAGGTTAATACAATAGTGCATAAGTGGAATGTTGCATGCTGTACTGATAAAATACAAATTGGCATTATTGAACCTTGAAAAAATATATGTGTGGTGTTGTTGAGTTTGATTGTGTGAACTCACAGTTTATAGCCAAGAGTTTTGGAAAGGCTCTATTAACAGTTAATTTCATGCAAAAAATAGTTCTAGGTACTGGGTGTGACATGGATGATTTTACTTTATTTAGCAAGATAATTAGAAATATTTAACAAGAAATATTATTTGGGCAAGTAAATTTGCTCATCATTTTAACATTGAGTTAGTTGAACTATATTGTGAATCTGATATGTTTTATTTTATTCTCCATTTTCATATTATTGGTGGATTTTAATGTTGAAAGAAAAAACTACTCTGCCATATGGTATTCTTAGTCATTGTCACTAGCTAGACAAAAGTGTATTGTCAAGGGTTTATAACAGTTATATGGATATGTGTGTGTGTGTGTGCGCGTGCGCGCGCGTGCACGTGTGTGCATGTGTGCATGAAGGGAGTTGTTTGCTGTTCCTCAAAGCAGCAAACATACTCTTTCCTTGCTCCTTCTAGTCCCTTTACATTCCCTGGATGCTGTGATGTGGTGAAAAGGACAAGAAAGTATAGACTTCTTGAGTATTTTTCAGGCCCAATCCACTGTATCAGCCTCCTTTAAGAAGCAGAAATGAGGTGTCAGGCATGATGGTGCATGTCTTTAAAACCCAGCACTCGGGAAGCTGAGGCGGAAGGATAGTTGTGAATTCAAGGCCAACCTGAGATTACATAGTGAATTCCAGGTCAGTCTGGACTACAATGAGAACCTACCTTCAAAAACCAGTAAATAAATAAATAAGCAGAAATGAGCCTCGTCTTGCTTATGTAATTTAAGTATTTGTGTTTTTGAAATATTTTTATTTAAGAAAGGGAGAGAGATAAATAATGAGTAGGCCAGGGCCTCTAGCCACTCTAAATGAACTCCAGATGTATGTGCCACCATGTACATCTGGTTTACATGAGCACTGGGGAATCAAACCTGGGTCCTTAGGCTTCTCAGGCAAGTATCTTCACCACAAAGCCATCTCTCCAGCCCTAAGCATCTGTTTTTGCTACTTAAGGCTCTCTATGGATTAACTTCCATATTAACTTTCCAAACTTAATTTCATGCAAATGTAGGAAGTACTCCTGAATCTAAGTTGGATGTCTTTCAAAATGCCCCAGAATCTTTTCTCCTATTCTGCCACACAAATTTAATTCATGCTTCGAAGCCAATTTTAAGACTTTGATTTGACATGAATTTGCCTCTAGCTCTCAATAGTGTAATCCTGTGAATTCCGTGATCTATACGCATTAGGGTTGCTACACCTGGTTATCAGAAAAAAATCTTAGAAAAGAAAACATTTTTTTTTTTACATATTATTGAATTTATCTGTATTGAACTCTGTATTAGATGCTGTTGTAGTCAGCTCCATGCTTCTGGAATGAATCTCCAAACCAGACACAGTTTGTGGGAGGAATGGGATTTATTTCAGGTCTACAGATCCAGGGAAAGTTCCATAATGGTGGAAGAAGCTGACCCCCCTCTCCGCTGCTTTTACATAGATCCAGAGAGAGACAACCTCACATGAGCACCACAAACCAAGCAAGCAGAACCACAAAGCCATGAACAGCAGGGAACCCCAAACAAGAGCCCAAGCACTCTGCATACCTTTAGGCTGAAAATCCTTCCCCAGTGACACTTTTGGGCTAGAGCCCAGGATCTGCTTCCACTCACACCTCTTCTAGCCAGGCAGATAGAAATCCAAGTTTTAATAAAAACACTTGAGTCTATTGGGGGGCATAGCATTCAAACTATCACAGATGCTAAGTAAGAAATAAGATAGGTTGTGGCCCCACTTCTTTGGAACTAAAAGGATCATTGTTAAAAATTATTTTTGACCAAGAAATGAAAAATCAGACCATTATACAAGTTCATGAAAGAAATATCATCACGACCAGTAAAACCATAAAAAGTAGATAAAATATAAAATTACTTAATCAAATGTAGAATATTAAGTTCTAAGTGATATAAAATGTTCATTATATTACTTATAAAAGTATTTTGTAGAACTGAGCATGGTGGTACATACCTATAATCCCAGGATTTAAGAGGCTCAGACAGGGTAGGGTTGGAGAGATGACTTAGTGGTTTAGCACTTGCCTGTGAAGACTAAGGACCCCGGTTCAAGGCTCAATTCCCCAAGACCCATGTTAGCCAGATGCACAAGGGAGCACACCCATCTGGAGTTGGTTTTCAGTGGCTGGAGGCCCTGGCATGCCCATTCTTTCTATCTGCCTCTTTCTCTCTCTGTCACTCTCAAATAAATAAATAAAGATAAACAAAAAAAGAGTCTCAGACAGAAGAATCACAAGTTCAACCCTGGGTTCAAAAACGGGCTGGGTAGATGGCTCAGTGGGTAAGATCACTTTTTACACAAGCATGAAATCTTGGGAGGGCCTGAGTTCAATCCCCAGTACTTGCATTAAAAAAAAAAAAAAACAAAACTTGGTATGAGCATACATGTCTGTAACTCTAATTCTGGGTGTGAGGTAGATATTGGAGAATAGCTGGGGCTCTCTGATCAGGGCATCTGACCAAAACTCAAAATAATGTGGAAGAGTGATAGAGGAGGACATCTGATGGTCTCCTCTGGACTCTGCATGGTGTGCACATGCATCTATCTGCACATGTGTGTGCACCACACCTCATATGCATGCTACACACACAAACTAAAATGAAAAACATTTATAAGATCAATTTGTGGAAGAGAGAAAAATCTCTTTGAGATTGGCTCCTCAGAGACCAAGATTTGGTCTTTTGTTATTGCAGCTGTAATTCAGTTGTCTAAAAACTGATACCCTGAGGAGAAGAAAAAAATCAATGCTAACGAAATCCCAGCTATTCTCTCACTCCTAACCATGGTATTGTGAAGCAAGTATTATAATTTCATTGTAGAGATTACAAAGCTAGAGGGTTCTAGAGAAGTACAGTGACTGTTTCAGATCCACATGGTCCATAAATGGCCAATTTTGAATGTGAATGCCAGGCCTCCAATGCCTACTCTTCTGTTCAATCCTTTGTGCTGCCACATGTATGGCTTTATGCCCTGGTTCTCAGTTCCTCAGAATTCCAAATGTTTACATTAGATTGAAGGAGTGTGTGTGTGTGTGTGTGCCAGGTAATGTGTACAATGAAAGATCAAGTGACAGTGTTTGATTGTCTAATGACAATTCATTATATTCATTCAAAAGGTTTCACTGGATACCTACTATTTTCCAAGCCCCATTGTATAAAGTCTGGTATCAAATATAAGCAGGCAAATAATACATAATTCTAGCTACAATAGTGTCTGGTTAGTAATTATGGGTATGCAATTTGAGGCTTTATTGCAGAGTGAATGAATCAAGGGGAAATCTTAAGAGATTATTTTTTTGTTTGTATTTGTCAACTGCTGCTCTTTCTAGAGCCTCACCTGTTTGTGTGTGTGTGTGTGTGTGTGTGTGTAAGTATATATATATATATATATATATATATATATATATATATATATATTTATATATACACATATACACACATGTATGTATGTATTACATTACATTATAGTGGGCTGGAGAGATAGTTCAGTGGTTAAGACACTTTTCTGTAAAACATAATGACTTGGGTTTGATTCACTAGTAGCTATGTAAAGCTACAAAGTGGTACATGCATCTGGAGTTCATTTGCAGTGGCTAGAGGCCCTGGCACACCAATTCTCTCTCTCTCCTTCCTTCTTGTATACAAATAAAATTAAACTTTTAAAAATTTAAAAAAACATGTATATATATATTACTGGCTCTACGTTCTAGGCACTATGTCTGGTCCTGGTGATATTACTATGGGGTAATGGGCAAGTACATAAATGAGGAAAGACAAGATGACCTTTCAAACATTATTAGAAGATCTATGCAGAGGCAAAATGTTCTGCCCCTGGCAGCTAGTGAAGACTTCAAGAGAAGATGACATTTAGGCAATCTTTTATTTATGTTTTACATTTTTTTCTGAGCTTGGGTTATTTTAAGGAAATTATAAATACTAGAAACCCAAGAGTTTGATCTGCAATACCTTATCCAGAATTATTGAAAAGACATATGGTTCACACGATATTTCTGTCCCTGTGACTGCTGAAACCATTCTTATCAAGGTCTCAACAATCTCTGTGTTGCCAAATCAGGGGTCAGGTCTCAGGCCTCTTTTTCATTTGAGTTATCATTATTATTTAGCCCAGTTAATCACGTTCTTCTTTTTCAAATGCTTTCTTTAGTTTCCATGTCACAAAACCCTCCTGGTTTCTTCTTATCTCATCAGATACTCCTCTCTGGTCTCCATTGCTAATTCTACACCATCTCCCTGAATTTTAACATTGAAATATTTTTAAGTCTCTGTCTTGGATCTTGGATCTCTTTACTGCACTGTCATTCCATCCAGTGCTATATAGATTTAAATACCAGCCATCAACTGATGTATGTCAGAGTTTTTTATCTAGCCTTGACCTTTTCCCTAAACTTCAGACTCACATAGCCAACTGCTAATCAACATAAAAATATTTGTCTGAAGTGTGTCAACTCTACATGTGCAAAATATACTCTTGATTTCTGTCTGCATCCTGCCTTCAGAACTCTCATCTAGGTTCTTTCTCACTGGCCTTCATCCCAATACATAAAACTCTGTTCTTCTAGTTGCTAAGGCCAAAGTATTTGGAGTAATTAATAATGTTTCTCTTTGTACACTGAATAGGTAATCTATCAGTAAATCATTTTTTCTTTGTTTAAAAATTTTTGGTTGTTTGCAGCACTGCTGCCCTTTCAAGGGCGTTGCCTATTATTTATGATTATTGTGTTCCATGTTCTAGGTACTGTGTCTAGACTTGATGATACTACTAGAGGGCAAAGGACAAGTGAAGATATGTTTTCACTGTTTCTATTTCCATCCCTCTTGTCTGGGTTTCTATCATTTCTTGCATAGACTATTGTAATTTACCCAGTAAATTATATTCATGTTACCACTGTAGTAAATCTCTTTGAGATTGATGGAGCTCTTGGGTGGGCTTAACTCTGGAATTAGAGTGCTAGGTTCTAAATGTCTACTGCAGCTCTACTGAGTTAGTGGCTCTGGGTTCTTTGTTTCATGAACTTGAAGAAAGAATAACATGGACAACAAAGGATAAGTTTAAAATTAGAAACTTTCTAATAGAGAGAAAGCAAGTTCTGAGAAGAAGCTCATATTAAGTTTATTGAGAAGTGAAGGAACTAAAAATTAAGATCTCTTTGCAACAAAAGGAAGTCCTAGAAAGTGGGTTGCTATAGGATGACTGTAGTCTACGGGGTTAAAAGACTTTCTGGGTAGGGAAATAAATTGAGCCTTAAAATTATTAGACTAAGATATGGAGAAGTATAGTTTGGCCCAAACATTAATCCCCACGAGGTATCCATGTGTTTCATTTCCATTCAGGGATTGGTCATGTTCCTCTACATCTTCATGAGGAAGCCCAGTGGGTTAGAGTTCTGCACATATGTGCAAGCTTTTCAAGAAGTAGAACAGTATCAAGGACAAAAACTAAAGCCTGTTGTCAGGGCCACAGTGCCCTTTGGAATGGGGCTTCATGGGGCTGGCCAGAGCCTGCAGACACCTTTGTTGTTTTTCCCAGAGCTCTGCCCTGCCTCTTTTCTGGTCATCTTGGCTATCTCATACGCAGCTGCAAGGCCTTCATTATTTTCCTCCGGTGTTCCCAACTTCAATGTTTCAACCTAATCATTCACTCTAACTGTTCCATTCCCAAGACAAGGACAAAAGACAAAACTGCTGTCAAGGACTGACCTGCAGTCAAGGGCATAGAGGATAATTACTGACTCTCGGGGTCGTTCCCTAACTACCCTGCAAGTTTCTTCCTCCTATTCTCTCACTGTGACCAAAATGCCTGACTGAAACAATGTGATGGTTTGACTCAGATATTTCCCTAAACTCTTGTGTCCCTAGCTGATGGCAAGTTTTGAAGTGGAGCCTTGCAGGAAAAGGTCTATTACTGGGGGCAGGGTTAGAGCTCAGCTCACTCTCCTGTTGTTGTTTTCTGCCTGCTATGGCAAATGTGATATCCAGCCTCTGCTCATGCCATGCTTTCACACCCTACCATCATGAAGCTTCTGCTCAAAATGGTAAGCCTAAATAAAATCTTTCCTCCCATCAACTGCTTTTGGTTGGATGCTTTATCCTAGCAATGAGAAGGTAACAACAGTAAACAACTTAATGGAGTAATGGTTTATGCTAGTTCATGGTTTCTAAAGTTTCAGTCCATAGAATGGTGAAGGCATTGCAGAGCTCATGATGAGAAGAGGATGTGGCAGAGGTTTGTTCACATGGCAGCTCAGCACAGGGCCAACACTAGAGTTGGTCTAACTTTCAAAGGCCTTCCTCTACTGACATATTTCTGCCAGCCATGCCCCACATTCTAACGGCCCCAGAGACTTCAAAATAGTGCCATAAGCTGGAGATCAAGCATTCAAAGCATAATCCTGCTGGGGACATTTCAAATTCAAGCCATAAGCCAGTTCTTTTTTTGTAGACAGGGTCTCATGTTCTTAAGTTTCTCAGGCTGGTTTCAAATTTAATGTGTAGCTGAAGATGATCCTGAATTTCTCATTGTCCTACCTCCACCTCCCTCATGCTAGGATTATAGGCATGTGCCACCACACCTGGTTTATGTGGTGTTGGGGATCAAAGTCAGGACATTGTGCATGCTAGGCAAGCACTCTCTCCACTGAGTCACATCCCAGCCCAATAGCCAATTCTTTGTATCATGGCAAAAATGATCCTTTTTGTTCCTTAATTAAAAAAAATAGTTTATTTTTATTTTAGAGAGAGAGAGAGAGAGATTGAGAATTGGCACATCAGGGCCTTAGCCACAGCAATTGAACTTTAGACACTTCTACCACCTAGTGGGCATGTGTGACCTTGTGCTTGCTTCACCTTTTGTGCATCTGGCTTAAGTGGGATCTGGAGAGTAGAACATGGGTCCTTAGGCTTCACAAGCAAGTGCTTTAACCACTAAGCCATCTCTTGAGCCCTATTTGAGAGACAGAGAAATGGAGAGAGAGGGAGAGAATAAAATGGGTGTACCAGGGCCTCTACCCACTGTAAATGAACTCCAGAGTGATTCTTTATGTCTTCTGCTCAAGACAAAATCCAACATCATTTAAAACTCTGCAGCCCTGGGTCAGAGTTACTCTTCTTTCTTCATGCGCTCTGCCCATTGAGGGCCCCTTAGACCTGTATGAAGCTAGAATTGTGTCATTTCTGGCAAGGTAAGGCCAAACAGGAGAAGGCAGCGTAGCATAGCAGTCCAGAGTACAGGAGGGAACAAAGGCAGAAAGTACTGTTAGTGAGGGTACAAGCAGAGGTGGAAGTTGAGAGGGAGTGAAGATTGTAATAGGAGGACTCATGGCCAGAGGAGACTTTGCCTTTCTATGTAGTCAAACACTTGAGGGTCTTCATGTGTCTCTGGACAAGAGCCAATAGCAGGGAAGGATTAAGGCTGTTGGCCACTGCAGCAGTGACACAAATGAACCTACAAGGAAGTTAGGGCTTAACTGAGTGTGGAGATTCTTAATTGCCTGTAGTCAGTCCCGCTTCCTCAGTTGCATAGTTTCTACCATTTCATTCCTCTTTTGGACAGAGCTTTCTCGGTATACTCATTGTATCTTTCACACCCCCTTTGTCATGCTGGTGTCCTGGTAATTCCTTCAGCTTCTTTTTATTCTGTTCAGGTCCTGAACACCATGGAAGGATCCAACACAGTTTGTGAGGGTCACATTGCTTCATAGATTGCTCTTTTTCTCCCTATCCTAGTTCCTTTTCTCCTCCTGGATTCCTTTTAAAAAATTTATTTTTGACAATTTCATATTTGAAAATAATATATATTGATCATATTCACTCCATTACCCTCTTATCCTTTTCACCCTCCCAATAAACCTCTTCCCAATTAACACTCTTCCTATTTCCACTCATGTCTTTTTTTGTGTGTGACCTGCTGATTTGAATTAGGGTTGCTAGCATGAACATGACTGGGGAGTTATTAATTGGATTAATCAACTTACTAGTGTCTACCCCACTGATGACTATGACTGTTGTAGTTACCTTCTCATTTCTGGGATAAATCATCTAACCAAAAACAGCTGATGGGTGGAAAGGATTTACTTTGGCTTTCAGTCTCAAGGGGAAGCTTCATGATGCAGGAGAAAGCATGGCTTGAGCAGAGGCTGGACTTCACTTCTGCCACAACAGGTAGAAAATAGCAGCAAGAGAGGGTGCCAAGTTCTGGCAAATGGGGACTGGCTATAACATTCTGAAGCCCACCCTGAGAAATACACCTCCTCCAGAAAAACCCCACCTCCAAATTGCCACCATCTGGGTACAAAGTATTCAAAGTACTTGAGTTTATGGGGGACATCCATTCAAACCACCATATTTTCTTTCCTCAAGCAATCATTAACTGCCCATAACTTCTTTGACAGGGATAAGGTCTCATAAGCCCCCACCTCTTTCCACGATGTAATATGCATGAAATCTTGTGCAGAAACCAACAGGTGCTGTGAGTTCATGCATGAAATGTTCATGTTATGTCCAGAAGACATTTTTGGAGTAAGAGTCATTTTCTAGCCTAGGCTGGCTTGGAAATCACTGTGTAGCCCAGGCTGATCTCCAACCTCCAACTCATGGTTATCTTTTCATTTCAGCCTCCCAAGTGCTGGGGTTACAAGCATTAGTCATTATGCCAGCTCTTCCTGGGTTCTTAAACTTACCTATTTCTGTGGAATTTATTCCATAGAGTCAGAGGTTGCCAAACTTTGGTAGCATGCAAGTCACCTTCAGGATTATAGAAACCTATCTGTTGTCCAGCAGAACCATTATACACTTAATACTTCCCTTTGAATTGAGCCATACTCCCAAACCCCTAGACTAAAATGTATTTAAAAAGGCAATTTTATGGGCTGGAGAGATGGCTTAGTGGTTAAGCGCTTGCCTGTTATAGCAGACAGCTTCAGGTTTGCTGAGATAAACTTCCAGACCAGGCACAGTTATGGAGGAAGGGATATTTATTGAAGCTTACAGATCCAGGGGAAGTTCCATAATGGCAGAAGAAACTGGCCTGTTTTCACAGGACCAAGCAGAGACAGAGAAGCACAAGCCTAAAGGTCAAAAGCCAAAAGCCACAGCACACTTCAAGAACTCCAGTTAGGCACACTCTGCATATCTTTAGATTGAAATCTGAAACACACCACCACACCTTAAGATCCACCCAGTGACACTGCCTCCAGCCAGGTGGCTAAAGATGCAAACTACAAACAAATAAACAACTGAATATATTGGGGGCCATCTATTCTATTCAAACCACCACACCTGTAAAGCCTAAGGACCCCAGTGCGAGGCTCAACTCCCCAGGACCCACGTTAGCCAGATGCACAAGGGGGCGCACACATCTGGAGTTTGTTTACAGTGGCTGGAGGCCCTGGAGCGCCCATTCTCTCTGTGTCTCTCTCTCTGCCACTTTCTCGCTCTGTCACTCTCGAATAAATAAATAAAAGAAACAAACATAAAGTTTTTTAAAAAGGCAATTTTATATCTATCATAAATGGGTACTAGGTTCACTTGATGTATGTGGAAATTCATGATAAGAAAAAAAGTATGAAAACAAAGTTACATTTGATGCCTAGAAAAAGCAGAGTCTAAGGTCTGCTTCTCTCTTTTATGTTAGCTTTATGTTATCAAACTGAAACCTATTCTTGGCTTCATCAGAAGGGAGAGGACAGTGGGAAAATTTCTGTCATCATTTGGGAATATCATACCTGCAAATAATGATCCTAATGTTTGTGTGAAGGGATTTTTATTTTTATATTTTAATTTGTTTTTAAGTGCAGAGGTAGAACATCCAGGCCTGTGATATAAGGCAAACACTATGACTGAGCTTCACCAAAGCCTGTGAATAGGGATTCTTAGCTCAGGTGTAACATGTTATGATTTTAATCAGCTTCTTTAAAAGTTACCATGTGGTAATTGTTGCCTTTACAAGTCTTTTGTTTTCAGACCATCAGCCTTAGCATCCACCCTGCCCTACTCTTAGGAGATCTTCAGATGTATTACCTTATCCTGCCCCTGAATCACTTGGGAAACCTTAATGGCTTCTTGCTGCCTGTTTGATCCATACAACAGTATTCATTTTGGGTGTCATTTGATGTTGTCACTCAAGTTTTATGGGATTCTTATATCTGTAGCAGTGTGTTAAAAATAGTGATGGAACGTGTACAGAGAAAGATACACAGTACCAGAGTTAATTTTTTTTCTCATCTAAGTTGGGAATAGTGGGTGGCACATGCCTTTAGTCCCTGCTACTTGAGAGGCAGAGGTAGGAGAATTGTTTGAGCCCAAGAGATGGAGACAAGTCTGGACAACATCTTGAGATCTTAACTCTTAAAAAAGAAAAAAAAAAAACTTTCCATGTAGTTGGAGAGACAAAATGAACATGAGTGAATATTCATGTGCTATAGGATGTGTGTGTGTATGTGTATGTGTGTAGTATATATACACAAAAGGGCTGCTGATCATTAGGGGATCTAGTGAATCTGCCCATCCCTGGGTTTGGTAATCATTAGCTAATTTATAGTGTGTTCTTTCTAAAATTGTGGTAAATATAATGTAACATATATTACTTATCACTTTAACCATTTAAAGTATACAAGTCCATGACATTTAGTCCACTTATAGTGCTATGTAGCTGTAACCAATATCTCTTTCAAGAGAACTTTCATCAGTCCAAAGGAAAATGTAGCAGTCACTCTTCCTTTTTTCTTCTTCTCAGTCCCTGGCAAACACTAATCTATGATCTTCATGGATTTGCCTATTTTTGGTTAATTTTCATAAATGGAGTCATGTAACATGTAGCTTTTTGCATCTGGCTTCTTTCACTTAGCATGTTTTCAAGGTTTCTACATTCCCTTTCATGGCAGAATAATCTATTATATAGATAGATCATGTTTTGTTCATCAGATGATAGAGTCGGTTTACACACACCCCACTAAGAACATCTGCGATTTGTTTTTCATATGAGTACTTGGGCATAAGTCTTATGTGGACATATGGTTCTAATACTCCCTAGTATGTACCCAGGATTACATGTTTATTCTGTGTTTTTCTTAACTAGGAACTGCTGCACTGTTTTCTATTAGGGGTCACACTATCTCACTTTCTTGCCTGCAATACATGAGGATTCCAAAATTTCCACATCCTTACCAACACTTGTTCTCTTTTACCATCTAGCCACCATAATGAGTGTGAAATGTTATTGTAGTTTTAATTGATTTCCCCTAATTATAGAATTGACCATCTTTTCATGTGTGTGTTGGCTATCAGAATATTTTCTTGGGAGAAATGGCTTATTCAAGTCTTTGCCCATTTTTAAATTGAATTGTTTGTAATTTTGTTGAGTTGTAAGAGTTCTTCATATATTTTGAATTCTAGATATTTAAGATGATTTCTAAAGACTATTTCTAAATATTTGTTCTCAAACTGTGGGTTGTCTTTTTTAACTCTCTTGATAGTGTGCTTTAATACAGATACATTTTTTTATTTTGATGGAGTCCAATTTATTTTTTTCCCTTGTTGCTTGTACTTAAGATGTCACATCTAAGAAACCTTTGTCAAAATCAAATCCATAGTATCTGGCTTCTAGTTCAAGATTGGGAGCTGGGACTGGCTCTAGGCTTTGTGTCTAGACTCTTATATAACTTAGCACCACATAGATGCCTACCACATGTTTGGAGGAGGGATGAGGATATAGTGGGAAAGAAGCTTACTCTTAAGGGATGGAGGTCTTGTGGAGTCTGACCAAAGACATGACTCTGAAAGATCATTCAAGTACCATATAAGCTATGAGATAATAGACATATTGTGGACTTCTTGGGGTTAGCCCACTGAGTGAGGACTTCAGCAATGGCAAGGGCTTTGGGAATGTGATGATGGAAACCAGGATCCATGCAGGAAACTTGTAAATAATGAAGAAAGCCCTTCAGTGAATGGGAGGCTGGATTTAATCTCTCTAGCATATTCCTTAGAATAGAGTCTAGCTCTGTTAAGGGCTGGGTAACTCCCTTCCCCCACTCTTCCCTTTGAAACTCCACTCTCCATCATATCCCCCACCCTTAATCAGTCTCTCTTTTATTTTGATGTCATGATCTTTTCCTCCTATTATGATGGTGTGGTGTAGGTAGTATCAGGCACTGCGAGATCATGGATATCCAGGCCATTGGGTGTCTGGAAGAGCATGTTGTAAGGAGTCCTACCCTTCCTTTGGGTCTTACATTCTTTCCGTCACCTCTTCCGCAATGGACCCTGAGCCTTGGAAGGTGTGATATATATTTAAGTGCTGAGCACTGCTCTGTCACATCTTCTCAGCTCCATGGTGCCTTCTGTGTCATCACAAGGTCACTGCCATCTGAAAAGTGAAGCTTCTCTAACCAAAAGTGAGACTAGCATTAATACATATGGGTATGAATATTAAGAGAATTGCTTACTGGGCAGTTTGGTGAGCATAGTATATACATTTAGCCAAATAGCAGCAGACGTTCTACCCCTAGGGCTCATGACTACCCCTGTTGTAGGTTTTCGGTATCAGGGATGTATTCCTTCCCATGGAGCGGGCCTCCAGTCCAATTAGAGGGCAGTTGGTTTCCCCCATAACAGACATTCACCCATTGGCTCATTTGGCCCGGCTGGCCAAATTTAAGGCTTGCAGTGTCCACTGTTGAGTATCTTCACTGGTGATTTCTCTCTCTCCCATTGAGCTGCATGCAACATGGCTTTTTCCAGCTTTCTGTCAGCTGGTCTACATGGAGGAGGTTATCAGCTCAGCTCCAGTAGGATTTCTCAGTGAGCTTGCAGCCCAAGTGTGTGGAGTCTTCAGCAATAGGGTATTACCATGTATTCCTGGTAGGAAACCAAGGGCTTTGGCAATGGCCTGTAACGATTTGGGGTATCAGGGACCTCCCTGGCCACAACTCACTGGAAGGTATCCCATCCCTGGCACTGAAACTTTTGTAGTAACAATCTATGGCTTCTAAGTGTTCCATTGTCCAAAAAGTAGCTTTCCATATGACTTATTTATATCCTCTTAGATTTTGATTAGCCCTCCCTCCAACTATTCTTTACTCAATCTCTTCCCCTGACCTCACTTAGGCCTTTTTACCCCCATTAATATGTTCTTCTGGTTAAATATATACAATACCATCCTCTTAAGTCCCCCCCTCCTTTTTTATTCCCTTTATAGCCCTATATAATCCCTACAAACTGTTTAAGCAGCAAGTTCAGGATAATGATTACCTCTGAAGAGAGAAAGCAGACCAAGAAATTCAGATGGCATTTTAATTGTACCTGAAATGTTTATTTTTTTATGCAGGGATGTTTTATATGGACAATCATTATATTACATATGATTGAATTGTATATCTATTATCTTGGATATTAATGTAATTTTGAATTTGAGGCTTATCATTTCCATGTATTTATCATTCAGAGTCAATACCACTTTTTTGGTATTTTCAAATGTATGTGTTCGTGTTGTGGAATTCTGTCATCTTAGAATGACATAACCATGGTCTTGGGAGGTACTAGAATATTTAGTAGGTAGAAAGTTGACTAAGGAGGGGATTCTAGAGATGCAGTTTCCATTCGTCATCACCTATGCTGGAGGTGACTTTTTGATGATGCAAGTGTCCCTCCAGTCACTTATGCTTTTGTAAGTAACTCCACCAAACTCACTGATTCTCCAAGCTTGACATGAATCTAATCACTTCATTGGTCTGTCAGTGCTTTGAGTTGAATAAATATTTCTATGTGTCTCCCCAGGAAGAGTCACTTAAACAGCCTTGTTGCTGTCTATTGTTTTTTTTTTTTGTTTGTTTGATATATTTTGACACTTATTTATATCGATATATATATAATTGTAGGCTTCTCTTAATATTTCATTTTATAAAGAGAACACAACTAAATATCTTTTCTGCAGTTGGCAGGCATTTAGATTGTTTGCTGCTTGTCAGTCTTTTAAGCATTGTCACAAGTCATCTTGTATCCCATTCCATATGCTTACAGGCAAGAGCTGTGTGGAAGTGTATTTGCCAAGGGTTGGGACATACATACTTTTTATCTTGCTCGGAGTTGCTACTTCTGTCCTTCCAGTGGTTGTCCTTGACTTCCCAGCAGTAGTGTGTGGGAATTGATATTTGCTTACATCTTTGTCAACCCTTGGTGGCATTATTTCTGCTTTCTCTCTGTCTACATCACCCAAAAAGGTCTTACTGTTAGGAGAATGTCAGCTCTGAGGAATTTCCTCTTATATTTATTTAGACTTTTATAGAAACGAGGCACAATTTTTACTCTGAGACAGAAGTTTTTTTTTTTTTTGACTTTTTTTTTTCTCTTTGTATTCTTGGCAAGTAAGTAGGAAACACCAGTTGTCAAACTGATGATCTGGATGTTCACTTGCAGCATCATTATTTTGAAATGGTTCAAAAAGCACTGCACATTCAGTTTATTCTTACAGCTTTTCAAAGTTGTAAATTAGTTAAATTGAATTTAAAAGTGAGATAACTTTATGGATAAAGGTTGATCATAATTACTTGCCACTCCAATGCATTTTGTGATAGGAAAAATTAATATGGAAAAATTTATATACATTTTAAAAGTCATGACTTTAAGGGAAGTCAGAAAGACTTTTGACCAGTTTTGTTGTCTCTTGTACTCACAGATTGGAAAGGAGAAGTTCCATAAATCCCAACATTGGGGCTTTTGCAACAATGTTATGATGCTGACGAGTGAGGAGAAACCTGGAATAGGTGGACAACCACTGTATGGGCAAAAGATAAAACCTCAAGCCAGCCCATATCCTCAAGGAGATGGATGTAGTGCTCCCTCCTGGGCCGCATTTGATAAACAGGTAAGTTAGGTAACATTGAACAGAAATACAATTGTGGTGCTTTGATTCAGATATCTCCCATGAACTTAGGAGTTCTGAATGATAGGTTCCCAGCTGATGGAGATTTGGGAATTAATGCCTTCTAGGGGCAGTGTATTTATTGTTGGGGCAGGCTTACTTATGGGTATTATAGCCAGTTTCCCCTTGCCAGTGTTTGGCACACTCTCCTGTTGCTGTTGTCCACCTTATGTTGGCCAGGGGGTGATGTCCACCCTCTCTCTGCTCATGCCATTATTTTCCCCTGCCATGATAGAGTTTCCCCTTGAGTCCGTAAGCCAAAATAATCCTTTTTTCCCCACAAGCTGCTCTTGGTTGGGTGATTTCTGCCAGCAATGTGAACCTGACTGCAACAGTAAAGTTAGTACCAAGGAGTGATGTCACTTGCTGCTAGATACCTGCCTGTGTGGCTTTGGCCTTTTGGAGCTGCTTTTCAAGAGGAATGTGGAAGCACTTAAAACCTTGGCCTAAGGGATGCTTTGCAGTGCTGTAAGTACAGATTGATGGACTCTTCTGGTCAGAGTTAAAAGACCTGAATGCAGTAAGAACTACAGACTGTGAGGTTTGGCTTGTGAGGGTGAGAAAGAGCTTTGCCTGGACTGGACAAGAAGCAGTTTGTGTGATAGGCTTGCTGTTCTACCTGTCTCCTGAAACTATGTGCAGGGTTGCATTGTATAGAAATGGACTGGTGTGAGCAGAGGGATATGGCGCAGAAAAAATGAAATCTTTGCACTGAAACTGCTGCCCATTCAGCTGCAATTATATGAGAGATTACAACCTTTGGGATTGGGACAAGGGGAAGAATGTAGACGCCTTTAAAGGGGCCTGAATGCTCAAAGAGTGTCCTGTCTTCAAAGTTTGATTTACTCCCTCTGGGGTGACAAATTGGCACCCGACCTGGCACTATGGAGTACAAGAAATGCAGGAAGGACAGGGTCATTAAATTTGCAACATGGTCTTGTGTTTTGGAAATTGCCATGGGCAGTGTGAAGCAGGTTTGCTGGATGGCTGCATGGAGATCCCCATGGGACCATGAGGATGAACCGTTGGTTGCAGTGGAGACCCAGTGGAGATGCTGGGACCACAAGATGGCTGCTAAGGAAAGCTGCCAGCCCTGGATAAAGTTTTCCAGGACTGTGAGTAGCCTCTCTGGAAGGGTGAAATTGGAACTCCAGAGACTTGTTGGTTAAAATTATTGAGTTGGAGACTTATCACTGGCTAGAGTTGTTGGACTTCAAGCTATAGAGTCTGATGTTTGCCCTGTTTAAATCTTGTATTGGTTGAATATTTCTTTGCTATGCCCAATGCCATCCTTTGCAGTGTGAATATGTATTCTGTGCCATTATGTTTTTTTTGGGGGGGTTGTTTTTTAGTATTATGGCTTAGTTAAAAGATCTTGGGTTATGGGAATGTTTTAACATCATTAGGATTGATTAAAAACTGTGGGGACTTTTAAAAATGGACTGAATGCATTGCATTTTTTTTTTTTTTTTTGGTTTTTCTTGTTTTTTTGAGGTAGGGTCTCACTCTAGCCCAGGCTGACCTGGAATTCACTATGGAGTCTCAGGGTGGCCTCGAACTCACGGCGATCCTCCTACCTCTGCCTCCCGAGTGCTGGGATTAAAGACATGCACCACCATGCCCGGCTTTGCATTGCATTTTACGTCATGGATCGTTATCAGTTTATGGGGGCAGGATCAGAATGTGGTGGTTTGATTTAGCCATAAACTTAGGTGTTCTGAATGCTAGGTTCCCTGCTGATGGAGATTTGGAAATTAATGTCTTCTAGAGGCAGTGTATTGTTGGGGGCAGGCTTATGGGTATTATAGCCAGTTTCCCCATGCCAGTGCTTGGCACACTCTCCCGTTGCTATTGTCCACCTTATGTTGGCCAGGGGGTGATGTCCACGCTCTGCTCATGCCATCGTTTTCCCCTGCCATGATAGAGCTTCTCCTCGCATCTGTAAGCCAAAATAACCCCCCTTTTCCCACAAGCTGTCCTTGGTTGGGTGATTTCTGCCAGCAATGTGAACCTGACTTCAACACCAATCTTAAATATTTTACATGCAAATATGAGAAAATCAGTCTTCAACATCTATGTTAAGGTGCCTCTCTTATTTATTTTTTTAATTTGGCATATAAAAATTGCATACAGTTGTCCCCCTGTATCTGCAGGTTCTGTCACTTTAACCAACTTATAATTGAACATATTTGGGTTTAAAAAAGTGTATGTGTGTTGAATGCTTACTAACTTTTTACTTCTTGTCACTATTCTCCAAACAATACAGCATGGTAACTAATTACATAGCATCTGCATTTTATTAGGTGTTATAAATCATTTGGAGATGACTGAAAATATACGAGAGAAAATGTGAAGGCTTTATGCAAGTACTACACTATTTTATGTAAAGGACTTGAATATCTTTATACTTTGATATCTGCAGGAGTTCTGCAGGAGTCCTGAAATAAGTCCCCTGTAACTACTGAGGGATGACTATATCGAATGGCAAAGTCACTCTAATTAATATATGGATTCCTCACATATTATTTTTTGTTATGAGAATGCTTAAAATCTACTCTTTAGAAGCTCTCAAGTACATAATACATCACTATTAACATTGTCCTCATACCATACAATAGATCTTCTAAACTTAGCCCTTCTGTCTAACTTTTTGTAGCCCTTAATCAAGGCTACTTCTTGTCTAACCTTAGGCAGAAAAGATAAATTCCAAAACAAAAATACCCTAAACAAAGAAAAAATTAACCTTTCTCTGCTGTCCCTGACCAAATATATTTGTTGCAGGGTGCCAAATAGTCATTCTCCCCAAGTACTAATTTCCCCCCAAGTACTCATTTTTTCTGGCCCATCAAAATTTTCTCATCTCTGAACAGGATAATCTGTCTCTCTATAGATACTAAGAGTTTGGTCACTTTTACTTTGTTTAATAAATTGATGTTAACTGGTTTTGTTTGTTGTAAATGTGGCATTATATAGGAACAGAAAAAAATGCCCTATTTTCTGCATGCTAATTGTAGTTGCCAATCTCTGAGGACCAAAGTTTGAGATGATGAGAATTATTATTATTGAAATGAAGGGAAGAGCTGCAACTATTAGATAAGAATATGGACTTTATTTTTTTTAATCTTTTTATTTATTTGAGAGATTAAAAACAAAGAGAAAAGGAAGAGTCAGACAGAGAGAGAGAGAGAGCAAGCAAGCGAGTGAGCGAACAAGTGAGTATGGGCCTCCTGCCACTTTGTGCATCTGGCTTTATGTTGGTACTGGGTAATCATGCTTTGCAAGCAAGGGAATTTAACTACTGAGTCATCTCTCCAGCCCCAAACTTTATTTTCTTGAGACAGAGTCACATGTAGCCCAGACTGGACTCAAACTCAGTATATATTGAGGCTGGCCTCAAACTCTGAGTCCTCCTGCCTCTCTGCCTTCCAAGTGCTAAGATTATACACATGTACCACCATGGCAGGCTTCTGAAAAGTTCAGTAGCAGAGGGCTTGCCTAACATGATTGAGGCCCTGTCTTCCATCCCCAACATTGGAGGGACAGGGAAGAGGAAGGGAAAAAGACAAGGTACAAAAACATATTGCCCTTTACAGTTGTTGATTGTGTGTGTATATGTGCATATCCAGGGCCTCAAACTTGTTAGACTAGCCCTCTACTACTGTCCTACACCTCCTTGAAAATCTTAAAAAGGGACAAAAATCAAAGGAAAAGAAACACAAGGCAACCAGTTATTTCTCATAAGGCTGTGTTTATGACAACCCTGGATTAAAGTCCCACATTTTGTTCTCCAAACAAGGCTGGGTGTTCTGGAACATGCCGTTAATCCCCCCAGAACTTGGGAGGCAGAGGTAGGAGAATTGCCATGAGATTGAGGCCAGCCTGAGAGCACAGAGTGAGTTCCAGGTCAACCTGACCTAGAGAGAGAACTTACCTTGAAAAAACAGACAAAAAAGAACCTATTGTAGTATTTTAGGCCCTGTAGTTTAAAAAAAAATAATTCACAACTAAAGGATTCAAATCATACTCTGGTGCTTACCATGTTGTTTTAAGTAGCCATTAACATGGATTGGTTGGTAATACTTGGATTCTAATTAAAATGTCCTTAAATGTGGTAGAAGTGACAGATCCCCATGTAATATATGATATGATACATCAGAGCACACAGTTTTTGAAGCCAAGTTCTGATACTTATAAGAGATCTAACAGACCACAGGGAGGATTCATTCCTGAGAAACCAGCTCTGCTTTCAACATAGGCCAATATTTCTCTTTTTCTTTTTATTTGATTATTTTTAGTAGCTGTCTCAGTTCTGGACATAGGGCTCAAAAGCAATTTCTGTGCTGACTGACTTGGGGCAATTATACATAGTTTTCTGTTAGTCACAGAATATTTAATTTGCAAGGGCCAAAGAAAAGATCCTACTCTTTACTTCTTAAGTTAAAAATAGGTTTTGACAATATTTTTAATCTACTACTAAATAAGTAATATAGCCTAAATGTATTAAACCATTCTCTTGCATTTAAAGCTGAAAATTTATTTTATTTCATGTTTTCTCAATTTTAAGGTACATTTAGACCCATTTTCAACCCTTTAATTACTTATAAAATTATGTAAAATATTTCATGAAGGTGGAATAATTTGTTTCAGACTACTTGAGAAAATTAAGAGCTTGTTCATTTCAGATCTATTAAATGAAACATAATTCTTTTGGTTATTTTGTTGGTCAACTTCAATTAAATATTCATTGAACTTTAAATTGAGAACCTGAGACTATGAAATTCTTATGTGCCCTAATGAGATTGTGAACTTCAGACTATATCCTAGTTAATACCCAGAACAAATTTTGAAATGCTATCTCCACTAATGGTTCAACCAAACAAGTCAACACCTCTTAATCGTTTTTCTTAAAATGTGACACTTTCAACTTGTTGCTAGTTTTTCCAATAACTCTGAATCCTAGAAATATATGTATATATGGGGTTATACTCTCAAACAGTGAAATCAAATACCATTCTTTGGTGAATGTATTAAGACTAGTATCTGTCGTAGATGCTCCTGCTGCCCACCCACATTCCCATTAAGTGTGATGCTCTTATCTGCCAGCTGCTGTAAATACCTTTACAAACAGCTCACACCTGTAACCCTCTGTGGAGATTTGCTTTGCTGATGGAAGCACTCAGACATGTTCTGGCCTATCTCCTTAGGAACATACATGTCAAGGCTCAGTGGCTCTTCTTCCCGTCCTTCAAGATGAGACAACTCCATAGACCCTCATACATCAGATCAAGGTCTAATGACCTAAGAATGAATCATCACTTGGTTTATTTCCCTTTCATTTGCTGCCTTTGTCACTCCCTTTCTCCCAAGATAAATCAAATATGTATAGATCCCTGTTTCAAGCTCTGCTTCTATGAGTCCCAGCCTAGCATATCACAATTTCTATCTGTAATTCTAAAAGTGACTATAAAAATACCTTGTTAAGGTAGACCATCATATGACCAGTAAAGAAAATGCTATTTGCAATCACCAAAAAAGAGAGTATTTGTTATCCTGTATATCCCCATGGTGAATATTTCTTGCCATTTACCCTTCATTCATTTGCCCCAAAACTTTATAGAGGGAATATCTATTTTGTTCAGTCTTAAAATGTGCCCGCTTAAAAATGTTCTACTCCCAGGCTATATCTAGGGCTGTCTGTGCCTCTCAATTCTGGTCAATGATATTTACCAGTTCTTGCCAATGTCATAAGGTTTATTGGGTAGACTCATAGGACAGTTATGATTTTCCCAATGGAAAACATCAGACTCAGTTGCTGTGATTTTCCTTCCCTTCATCCTTCCTTTATTTTCTTATGCATGATTAGAATAAAATTTGTTAGCACCAGCAGCCATCCAACAGTATAGCAGAGATAAATGGAACTTAGTTCCCTTTTCCTGTCATGCAGCCACCATTTTAGGCCTGGACTAAATCTCTCTGGTTTTATCATATGAAGAAAATCAACCTCCTAGTTCAGAGGCTGTCAACCTAGAGACACATTTAGAACTATGTTGGAGGGGTTCAAGGTTGCCATCATGAGTAGAGCAGGGTTGGACTAGGGTAGGGTGAGAGATGCTCTTGTACTTGTCTCTCTACTCTGCCCTGTAAGGCATACTGGAACCCGAGGTAAAAGGAAAGTCAGTAATAGTAGCCGATCTTTATTTAAAATTTTGATATTTTGTTCATCATGATGTCTTGGAATTAGTTTTGATATTTTAATCTGCCACCTGGAGCACTTACTGGGAGATGCTACCATTGGTGAGTATTTAGGAGTCAAATAAATATTACACATCTTGTGATGTGAGGAAGGCAACCCTCTACTAGGAAAAAAATGTTCTACCTAAAATGCCAGTAATTCCTCTACAGAGAAAGTCTTGTTTACTTAAAATGCTTGGCACAGGGGGGGAATTTATGCAAATAGCTAAAATAATTTTGCCTGTTACTGTACCTAGCCATGAAAACACTAGTGAGGACAATTAATTTACTTAGGTTAAAGAAGGCCTTGATAGGCCATGTCAAAAGCTAGACCACTTCTTAATCAGGTTTGAACACCAAAAATGGACATACTGATCCTGTTGGTACAGACCTGTAATTCTAGCCACTTGGAGGGCTGAGGCAGGAAGATTGCAAATTTAAGTCCTACCTGTGAGTTCAAAGACAGATTGGGGAACTTGGAGAGACTGTGTCTCAAAATTAAAAAGAAAAACAACTTAGACCAAATGGTTGAACCTTCACCAGGCCCATAGAGGGAACACCTGAATCACAAAGCCCTGGAGGGGGTATGATGAAGACTGACTTTAATATCCTTCTGTTTCAGTTTCTCTCTCTCTGTCCCTCACTCCCTCACTCCCTCTTCTCTCTCTTCTCTCTATCTCTTATATTACTTGTCTTCTTCTTTTGCTTCTTGGGCACTGACCTGTAACTCCCAGTACTAGCATGTGGCTATCATCCACAATGAGCTCTTGAACAGAGAGACCTACACGGTTTCCCAAAAGAAGACAGATTTCTGTCCGAGTACTTGATGGCACACCAAAGATTAGTTGTAAGACACCACTGCTGAAGATATCATGTGCTGTTGGCACATAACATGGAGTTACATGGCTGAAAGCTGGAAGAGAGTCAATCCCCAGACAGTTAGTGTGTCTAGTGCCAGAAGGTGCTACGTGAGCGACTAGAGGAACATGACCTCATGGTCTAAGCTACTCTGCAGCAAAAAATCTGATGTGCTCCTCACACAAGTGCAATAGTGGCGCATAGCCATGGTGGGGAACCAACTGCTCTTGATTTGGCTAACTGATCTGCTCAGTGGAACAGAACCCATAGCTGGAGCTGGGAAACAAGTCAGAATCATATCAAAAAATGAGCCTGCTCTCCATTATCAAACTCCCACAAATCATGGGCTACAAGAGGGCCTACACATATTACATTCTCTCTTTAAATATAAAAAGATAAATGGGATAACCCTTGGTTTGTTTTTTTTTAAATCTGGTGCTAACTTTACTCTCCATCAGAGAATTTGCTTCTATTTTTCAGATAGACACAGATCCTAAGGAGAGAACTACCCCATCATACCTCAAAAGGGCCCTAGCTGAAACTAAGAATAATTGGGGAAACAAGCAAGAGTGCTGTTTTCTTGGTGAACCTGGGACCAGCACAAGGGTGAAGGAGATCGACACAAAGAACAATCAACTCCTACCAATTCAGATATCCAGAGACACAGAGTCTCCCAAGACCTTATCACTGAAGTTGACCTAAAATGAACCCAACTTGGCTCAGGGAAATTTGCAGAAGAAGGGGTGGAAAGAATGTCAGAGTCACACATTGGGTCAGGATACACAGAGACATTGCCTCCTACTCATAACTGATGGCTGACCCCACAATTCACGACCAATATTCCACAAGGAGGGTTTCTGCAGAGGGGGGTCCAGTCAGGGAGGAGGCTAACAATGGTACCAGCTTGACTGTATTCAGTGAATACAAAACTAATTTAAAATATTTTCATTTATTTATTTCCAAGGAGAGAGAGAGAGAATATATGAATGGGCACCTCAGGGCCTCTAGCTACTGGCAGTGAACTTCCGATACATTTACCAGTCTTTGCATCCAGCTTTATGTGGGTACTGGGGAATCAAATCCAGGTCCTTAGGCTTTGTATGCAAGCTCCTTAATTACTAAGTCATCTCTCCAGTCCCCAAATTTTTAATTGTTCTACAGGAAACATAAGAGTGATCAATTTCATTAGAATTTCACATAATTAACAAAGAGCAATATGTAAATACAGATTCTAAATACTTTTTAAAATAA